>JAJJWO010000026.1:0-43856 GCA_021655895.1 Fusarium sp. NRRL 66739
TCATGAAACAGTCATTTTAGGTTCTTTCTGCAGATTTTTTACACGAGTATTATTGGTCAAGGCAACAGTTGTCGTTTGTGTCTGTGTGATGAATATTTCTGATGCAATTCAAGACTGAAAGTATTGTTATGTATGTACAGAGTAGAGTACATCATTGGCTTATTGGGTACCTATCTACGCAGCCTTTCCTATAATTGCTTTTTATTCACCGTAAAGACTCACATGCCGAGACTGGTTCGTCTGATAATAATTACCTACTTCCCCATTAAACCATCGTAATCTCGCCTTTGTGCTTTGACCGTTTTCATCGGCATTGCCTAGCCTCTTTTCTTTTTTTTTTTCTTTTTTTTTTTTTTTTTTTCTTTTTAATTTTTTTCTAATCTTTTCTTCTCTCCGTAACCCTTGACCTTGACCCTGGAAAGCAGCCTTGTGCCTTCCTTCTTATGCAGCCCAGTAAACAAAGCTCAGGTTGACAAGGTAGGTACCTGCCGTCATATCCCTACCTGCCTGACGCATACTGTCCATTACACACACGCCCTCTCTCACCCCTGGCCCTTGTCCCTTGTCCATGCAAGATTCCCGTCTCGCCTCTCGCCCAATTCTTTTTGTTAATTCCTTGCTCGTTCCTGCGCCTGCTGTCTGTTGCTCACTACACACCCTCCTCGTTCTTCCCCCCCTGCTATTCTGTATTACCTCCTGCCTTCCTGAATACTTCTCCACTACGGCCCCTTGCTCCCGATTCCCAACGCTTCGGTCCCGGGAGTCAGGCTGCATTAGCCCGGCGTCGCACCATGACGAAACTGGGCAGGTCTCTCTTTTGACAAAGGTACCCTCAGTACGTACCTACCAGGAAGGCTGCAATGCAGGTTACCCGTTGCCTACCCCAGAAGCAGCACCCAACTGGGAAGCTGTCAATGTCATTTTGCATTAGCCGATTTTCAGGGGGTGTCGATCGCCCTCGTCGCTGTTGTCTTGTTAGAGTAATAGTTGAGAGAAGAGCGTCTAATTGCTTCTTGTTACAGAAGTTATTGAGCTTTACTTTGCTTTTCTTGTCTTGTCTTTTAAGGGTGGGTTATTGTCTTTTTGCTTTTCTTCTCCCAATTACCCTCTCAGCCTCTCCAACTTCATGACGTTTCCTACCTAGTACTCATCATTTGTCTCTTTTCTCAATGACATCTCATGCATCCACTTTATGCAAGGTACCGTAATCAACTTTTGCTTAGGTACCTGTTTATGATACTGGCTGTGTTCTCTCTTTCGTGTTTTGTCCTCCATGATTGCTTTCTTCTCTCCCTTGTAGTGATATCTGATATAGGTACTCTATCCATGCCATCTCCAAACGTTCCCTCTCGGTTCCAAGCACGGCTCGCGTAAGCCGTCGATCAAACAGTCGCTTCTGTTCCCTCACCGAGATCACATGAACCGAACCGCAGCCCTCGGTGACATGACCAAGAGTTGTATGTAGGACCGGAACGGACCTCGGCTGAGCCGCTGCTTGTGTCACGGGGCGCAAGTCTTTCTGATCTGATGATATTGATATTCGTGTCCATATCTGCAGTTGAATAATACCGGTGAGTGGCATGTTAATCAACTCCGATTAGCCCACAATCGCAACTCTGAACTCTGCCATATAAGCGCCATCCATGTATTCGTTTTCGTGTCAACATCACAAAAAACATGCCTCCCTCTACCCTCTACGGCTATGAAACGGGCAAAAGCACGCAAACTCAACCGCCATCCATCAGCGTCTCCCCTGACAATGACGACAGTAACAAGTTCTCGCCCAGACTCTTTTTCCCATTTACATTGCTTCTCTCCGGAATCAGCTCCCTTCCCCGCGCCCAATCGTCATCATCGCTGAATCATTGCGTGTCAACGCAATACTCCCCCCTGAAAGTCAATTCATGAGCTACTGTAGGTACAGTACCTACCCAAGCGCCGCATGGTCAGACCTTGCATTGCATAGGCAAGATAGATATTTTTGGTGGTAAAAATTGGCTGAATGGTAACCAAACCCACGGACTGACTCGCTATGGGCGCTGCAATAAGGAATAATATCAGTTAATGCTGGGTCAGTCCTTGTGTCATCATTTCGCACGAGGCGCCAACAACGCGTCGCAGCAGGAATTCATTACGCTTTTTTTATTTACTAAATTAATTAATTATCAAATTTGCTCTGCAATAACCACAAACCGACCAGGGGGCTCCAACTCTATTCTGCCCTTTGTCAATCAATTCTTTGGCTTATTTCCTCGTATTCTATTTGCACTCAGCCACTTTAGCCCCCCAGACTGACTGATTGATACTTTTTTCCTCCCTTTTCAAACTGTAAACATTCCATTCCATTCATTGCAAGTTTACGCGTGATCGTTGCCCCAACCATTTTTTTGTGCCCAAGCAGTGCTAGGTACCTAGGTTAGTACTGTAGTTATCTTCGGGTTCTTCTCCCCCCGTCTGTCACACAAACAACGGCTCCAGGCATACCTTAACAAACAAACAATCCCTTGACCAAGTCATTTCTCTTTCAGCGCAACAAGCCATCTCGCCTCGAGCCTCCCAAACAAGGCAAACACGGCGAGAAGACTCGTAACTCAAAATAGATTCCTATAATACACGCTCATTTGTTTCACATATCAAGATACTTGACGAGTGTATTGTAAACCCCATTATTTGTATTTCTCCTCGTAGCTCAGGATATTCATTGCTTTTCCTTGCGCTGTGTAGCTAGTTGTCTTCCGTCTTATAGATACTATACATTCTAGAGGATTGGAAGGGGGGAATCGCGTAGTAGGGGGTATCTTCTATCAGTCCTGAGTCCAGCCCAAGTGCTCTCATCAACACGGCCAGAGCATCGTATCGCTTCTTCCATTCCCCCCTTCCTCAATCCTCATCCAATAGTTGTCTTGTACACCAATACAGAAATAGTACAGGGGAATACCGGCCAACATGAAACCGCAATGAGTCTCATTGCTGTTGGCCCTCCCGTGAGGGAGCCAGGCCAACAGCTAACCAAATGCCCAATAATAATGATCAAAAAATAAAAAGTACAAGAAAGCTGGCCAGAGAAAACGGCTCAAGCAAGGGGGGTAGCCAAAAAAGAGAAAGAGACAACAAAAAGCAAAAATCAGATCCCCCAAGTCTATATGCAAGTGCCGAAAAGCCAACATGTTTTTCCCCAGCCGTTCCCAGTTTTTGTGATCCCTTTCCAAAACCCTCACATTAAGTAAACTCCAAAAAATGTCCTCGTGGCATTCGGATCTTCGTTGCCTCAATCATCTGGCCCTCCACGTCGGTCTGTCTCTGCTCGGTTTCGGTCATCCACCTCGCCAACCCTTGTCGCGCTGCCGAGGCGATCTGAGACATTCCCATCCCAGGCAGATCTGCATTCCGAATCGAGACACCCTTGACGTGGCTGGTGCTGAATCTTCAGATTGGTTGTCGAGGGAGAGCCTGGAGGCCGAAGACGACGAGGCGAAACGAGGGTCGACAGGGACATTGCGTGCTGAGACGACGCCAGAAGACGAACAAAGAAAAATAAAAAAGCAAATCCCAACTTTTGTCCCGTCTATAATCAAACGCCGCGTGCTAAGCCCAAATATTGGGCAAACAAATTTCGTGTTGCCACGAATAATAAGAAACGTTAAAAGAAAATTGGCGCCCGATAAGATCAACAAGTGCATCCGTTCCCAGAGAAATAGAAAGGCGTTCCCTTGAAATTCCGCTTGCTGCTGGGAAGCAAGGGGTGGCTGAGAGCCGATGTGTATATGGTTTTCGACAGGAATGGGTATTAAAAAGTATATCCAAAGGCATTAAAGCAAGGAGCAGTATGGCCCCTTGAGTTGAAAATGATTAAATAGGTAGTTTCGTAAGTGGGAATCTCGCTTTGAGTCGAATGGAAAGCAGGCGGAAAAGGGGAAGCACGCGTCCGAAACGAACGCGGTGTCATGTCATCGCCGGACAGGCCTAACCGCCAGCGTGGCCGGGCTCTGGCGTGGTCGTCAGTCGCATTAGGTTGGAAGACTCGTAGAGTTTATCCAACAATCCAAGCGAGAGAACTCTTTATTGAGGCTTGGGGCGAGGCGGAGGCTTGGGGATACCGGTTGTGTCGTAGGCTCCTCGGCCCATGTTGGATGGAGTTGATGATCCTTCAATCATGGTTGCTGTTGTAACGAAAACGTGCAAAAGAATGAATAGTTGCTGTAGAGTTGCTTGTCAGTCATGAACGTGAAGACAGTGGTGAATAGATATCAACGGCGGAAGCGGGACTCGAGAATATATAGAACAGAGGAATGAAGGGGAAAGTGTTTCTCGGCAACTTGAGCGAAGACCAAGACAGGCAGGGTCGCGAATTTGCGAAAAGATGAGGTGGGTTTGGTAAGCGATTCTGACTTACAGGCAATATTCGTCGTGGTGCGACGAAGAGTATTAGACGTATTGAGCGAGTGTGAGCGCGGATTGGCTGAAGTTTTCAAGCGACGGAGAAGATGCAGGGAAAAGAGAGACGAGAGCCGAATGGTTGTCTGGATGCGAGCGTCACCAATATAATTGGAGAGTGTTTCGGAGGAGCAAAGGAGTGAAAGTGGGAGTAATAGTGGTAGTGGTAGACGTCGACACCAGCGCGTTGGATCCTAACAAGGTATGCAACACGAGCGAGAGATGATGTCGCAGACGTGCTGTATTGTATTGTATTGTAATAGATGGATGAACGCGGACAGGTGCGTCTCTTGAGGAGCGAGAGAAAGGGGGTTCGTCCGAGAGAGGGAGCTATTCAAGCAAAAGGATCCAGCAAGGGGAAACCTTTTTTTATTTTGGGGTGACTCGAGCTTCCGTCAAGGGGATGGACGGATCGTTGCCGTAATACGGTAGCTTGCGCTTTTGGCTCGAGCTACTTTCTCAGCTCGCAGTTGAGTTCAGGCACAAGGCACGCTGCAGTAGAGTACCAAGGTGGCGCCGGTCGGACGGTCGAAGAGGGTGGGTCAGACAAACGGGGGCCCGATTATTACGAGGGGGTGGACCTTTGCTTTGCTAGGCTAAGGTAAGGTACGGTAGTGCGCAAGGTAGCTCGAGGCTTTCGAGGCTAGAGATGAGCTGATGTGGAAAGGCGACGCGTGTGAAGTCAGCTTGTAGGATAGGTGGTTCTGGTGAGTCGTCGATATCGTTCGCTTAATACTTGTGTGCGTGCGTGTGTGTGTAAGTGATTCACTCTCAAAGAGGTAAAGGAGGATCGAGAAGAGATAGAGTGACAAGAGGAGTGAAATATGTTGGGCGGATGGGAGGCTTTAAAGGGAACGTGTGTAAAGGGAGACAGACGTGAGATGAAGTTCTGGCTCGAGGGAGAAGGATGGGAGACAGTCGCTTTTGTACAGACCACGTCCCGTCAATCGAGGGAAAATAGGGAAAATCTCAATGCCATCCATGGCAAGGGAAGGGAAGGGAAGGGATGGGATGGGATGGGGTGTGTACGTGCCGTCAGTCATTCAATCAATCAACCATTGCCTTATTGCTTCACCTTACCTTACCTTACCTTTCCCTTTCCTTACCTTACCTGACCTCAAGGTCAACGCACCGTATCAACCTCATCAAAATTGCTGCCCTGGGAAATTTCACCAGGGGGCCCACAGACCAGGGGGAGGCGTACTTGAGGGGGTGACAAAAAGAAACAACGAGCCATGGCCCCATCGAGAAAGGAGAGACGAGCACGGTACCTGGCTGGACCATGTTTCATGGCTGTTTTCTCAGGGCCTATGCATGTCTCCACCAGGTAACCATCCGTGGCTGATGCGAAGCTTGGGCTTCCAAAAGTCAGGGCGCGCGCTTCTCTCAACCTTCTGTCGCTTGTCGCCCCAGGCTGGGCTTGCGACCATCTGTAGGCATTAGCAAGGGTGAGTACAGTAGTGCTCCGGCACCCAGACCAACCCATGCTCTCTGATGTGGAAGCGCTGATCCGCGCAGCGACCACACCTCACGGACACCAGCCGCGGCGCCCAACCCAGAGGCACTGTCTCTCCATGTCCCGTTGTCTCTGTGGCATATCCAGGATGCCGGGCCACAGGGGTCAGTAGCCGCTGGGATCTACTTTGCTGCAAGGCGCGCAATGTCTCCGGGAGGCTGGAAAGTCGTATACTGTAGCTTGAGCCGTCACCTCTCAAAACGGCTTCTCACACCCGTTTCCGATTCATCACACTCCGTCCCATCTCTTGGCACCTCCTGTTCCTGTTATCCGCCTCCTGTTGGTCTGGCTGTGCCTGGAGCGTTGGTACGTTGTGACGTTGACAGCCCGTTAGAACCAGCCGCCTCTGGTGCGTGCCCCATGATTGTCCTTTGCAGCTCCTCAAGCCAGCAAACCTTCCCCTTCCAACGGCTGTTGTTACGGTAGCCACAAACCGTCCCTGTTGCCATGTGCACCCTGAAATGAGCCAGACTTGCAAGAAAACCGCTTCCTACCCGGCGCCCCGTGGTGGGCCCCAAATGGAAGACTGGCCGAGCCCAATACCCAGCCAAGCCAATCCGCGCCGGTGGGAATTGGGAGATGTGACCGACGTCAGGCAGAGGGTCTCTCAAGGGTACTTAGGGCCGTGTCGCTACACTGTATAGTGCGCTCATGCTGGTTCACGGGGTACTTCCTCCAAGCACCCGGCGCTTCTGTGACATGGCGAGGGCCCTCCGTTCTATCGGTGCTCCCAATCGCGACGCCATCCCAGTCTAGCCCAGCCCAGCAATCACCCATTCATCTGTTTGATTCATGACCTGGCGTTTGTCTTATTCCTTCTCTTTTGGTCCTTGTCTATTGGCCTGTCATAGGCTATGCTGTTGTCCACCAGTTCAATTCCATAACATCATGCATACATAGACTTTGCTATCTGCGATGATCGCAAAGCTTACCTGAGTACAAATGTCCATGCAAAATTGTTGTTAGAATGAAGAATATTCTCCAATCCCACACACGTCATGTCTCATCTCGTCGCAAGAAAGGATTCAGGTAATGACAGGACCCGTTGAGCGTTGGAGACTAGTAGCACGTAAAGGCACTCGTGTCGCACGTATACCATACTCTGGTGACGCATGATTTTCAAGCTCAAAGAGCCATCCAGCACGCTGTTATATTAACATCTTGCTGTTTTGCCAATATCATGCGGAAAATGACCTGTTATCGTTATTAGATCTCCGGAGCCCAACGTAAAGCATCTCTTCATGTGAGTTTCCCGAACCAATCCTCTTTCAAGTAAACCAGATTGTAAAGAGGTACAAACATCTGGTAGAAGTACGTAATTTTCCCACTCGATGAGCCCGGAATCAAGCTCATGGCTTCTCAAGGCTGTTCTTTTGTGTTTATTGCCGTCTAAACAGTCTCTCGCGGCAGTTGCCACCTTGCAACATGCATGGCAGCATTTGAAGTCAAACATGCCCGTGCAGCTGCCGTGGTCCATAATTAGCTATGATGAATTCTGGGTTCGGTGTCATGGCCATCTGCTTCTGAACTGGTGGGTTTCACACAGACCTGTCGTTGAGCTGTGGCCAAGTATCCAACTGGCAAACTGCCCTTAACATTATGCTTGTCCAATGGTACCCCCAGGTATCCGGACGTTTGTAAAATTCAAACCCTGACGTGTGTTTGGTTGAGAAACAAACGAATCGTAGTAGTAGCTCTCCTCATATCGATACTATTAATTGCCCTTGTGTATGTGGAACATGGTAGTTCCTCGGCCGAATGATGTCGCTTCTCAGATCCAAATCATGTCGCCCCGCGAATGATACCGAATCCCAAGCACACGGAACCGCTGGGGCATGCGCAGCCCAGAGGAATCTGGTTGAA
Organism: Fusarium sp. NRRL 66739; assembly: GCA_021655895.1. Lineage (NCBI taxonomy): Eukaryota > Fungi > Ascomycota > Sordariomycetes > Hypocreales > Nectriaceae > Fusarium > Fusarium sp. NRRL 66739. The sequence continues at coordinate 7,814 of JAJJWO010000026.1, forward strand.
CCCAGGGTACGACCCTTGAGCGTGGTACACGTTGTTTGGATAAGCTCAGCGGATGGTAATGCTTAAACGGGCATATCCGATTCTTCTAAGTATCTGGAATAGTCTCTGAATGCTCGTCAGTTTCGCAGACTTCATGCGAAGTCGTTGAGAAGAATTGAGTACCAATCATAAAACTGTTTCATATTCAGCTGTTGCCAAATGAGACGTCGTAGATCCATTGACTCCCAGCAAAACATGGCTTCACAAGAAACCCCGTCCCTGCGTACCTTATGCAACGGAGTTATTGCCGGCCTCGCCTAAGACTAGGTCAACGTCCCGTAGATTGGCAGATAGGCACAACTTCAAGTATAGTACAACATGACCGTGCCGCTACATCACGATAATTCGCCGAAAAGCCATGTTCACTTCTCTTCTTCAGGCTGATTGCCGTTGTGTAACAGGTGATGCTCGGCAAGGTAAATGACGTGTTTGCTTCTGTTGCGACATTGATCAAACGTTTGTGTTATTGTGATAGTTTGGCGGACAGGTTCAAGGCTTACCAGATTATTGCCCCATCTGCATGTGTTTGCTTCCCCGTTAACAGCGATCTTCTAGAAAGCCCATCCGTTGTTCTTCTGGGTGAGTGGGCCGATGGGGATGCATAGAAAGTTTCCAGAAGCCTGTCAAATGGAACTCCATGCAAATGGAAGCCCCACGCAAGATACTTTTGTACGGTGCCAGCAGGTAACGTAGGAGTGAGAGCATACTGTATGGAGTGTCAATGCTTATGCGCCAGGCGTGCCGTGTCTTGCTGCTTCGAAAGATGCTTCTCTGGTCTGTGTCCACCCAAGCGCAAAGCAATTTTGGCAGCCTTCATCTTCATCTTGTGGAGACGTTCATGGATTGGGATGAACTGCCAACAACTCCCGTCCTGCAAGTTCAGGGGTAGATCGCTGCACACATCCGCCTTAGCGCTACCAGCAGCCCACACGTTGTGGCGGTATGCGCAGACCGTAGTGCCTCATCAAAGCCCAGACCTTCGGCGTTCCTGCATTAGCTCAGTTTCCAAACACCATCCGGATTTGAAACAGGGGTCGTTGTCGTTCGTTTCCAACCTTCGCCATGGAGACTTCTCATCGGCGGCATCCACACGTGGCGCATTTCCATGGTGATGCAGAAGGGATCCCTTTCCGCAGCCAACATCAAACGATAGGATATATCAGATGCTATTGCAGATGTACCCTTGTGTATCATGTGACTTGTTTTGGAGCTAGGTGAGCTCCATGTCAATATTAGCATCATCCGCCATGTGGCAGTCAGCCAGACTGGACCCCCATCTCTCCGTTGAAAGCATCATGCCGAGCCTATGAGATACGACGCGAGCCCTTCTCATGGATCCCTTTTTCTGTCCCTGTTATTCACCTCCTGGTCGTCTCTGGCTCAAAATCCTTATTGTCAGATCCCTTGCAGCAGCCCTGACACTGGGGCTTGTGCTGGGGAACAACTCGTGAAGATAGTGCTGGGAAGGGACCGTCCATAGGTCTACTGGCTCGGGTGAAGGCGTACTCGTATACCCACCTCGATTTGCTGCCACGGAACTTTAGGCTATCGATTGACTTCGTCGCACTATTAGGAGCAGCAATATAGCTACTTGCAGATCAGGCTGCCATTTCTGGATCGGTGACATTTTGTTCCCGAGCTATTTTAGCTAGGTGCGGAGGGGATGTCATCGATGCCTCTATCGAATGCACATCTGTACTTAATAACAACTATGTGTATGTACCGTACGCAATGAGACGTTAAGATGAAGACCCTTCTTGTCGTCGCAAACGGTGGAGTCACCATCAATGTCCACCTATCGGGTTCATGACACAGGTGGTCTGGAACTGAGCAGCAGACCGGGTAGCCGGGGCATCGTTCCTTGCCTTCTAGAAGCCTCAGCGAAGAGGGTTGCCGATCAGAATTGTGGTCCTGTAAAAGAGTCCATGTACATATGTACTGTATCTGACTCAGAGCTGAGACGTCATAGGTGATTGGTCTGGCCCATGAGCAATGCTTCCTGGAAGTTATTGTAAGAAGCGCGAACTCGTTGTGTCTGATAGTCGATATTCAGCAATCCTCCGCCAAATGGACCTGATATCACTAGCCATTCCTTCCCAACCTCCCCGTTCTCAGTTGACAGCTTTTGCCGAATTCAATCGTGTTGTTGAGATTATGGTATGTATTCGTGTCACCGGGGAACCACTTCCGCAATTTCAGGTGTCTGTGCCATATTGTAATTTTAAAATTTTCGTCCTACAGTACCCCATGCTCTGGTCTGTTTGTGTGGAGACAGGAGAGGCCTCTTCACTAATTAGAGCAAACGACCTTCTGGAAGGATGATCTGTCCAAAGCCGTTGTCCGATGCGTAAGAGCGGACGCATCTTTCAAGCCGGGTATGCTCCCCGGGCAATAGACCAAGCAAGCTACGAGTCAAGCTTCTGATGGGATGGGAGGGAAGCTCCACAATCTTCCGCCCGCCGTCCTTCCGTAGTGATCTTTATCGAGATCATTTCGACCCCGAAAGAGCCAACAGGCTCTTCTTGGTGTAGCATATGCGTGCGAAGTAGTTGACGGGTATTTCATGGTCTACGCTGTCCAATTAGCCACGACTCACGAGAGCCTCGAAAGGCCAGCTAGACCAAACTCACCCCTAGATTATCTATTAAGGTAATTTCATAATCTGGGGAAGCAATGTGGCACAGCACTTCCTGGACAGCCGTCATTTCATTCGCCCAGCCGCTTTGTGGGTGGTCATGTAAACGTGGTTTGATGGTGTACATGACAAAGTCGTTTGTGGTCCGATCGTAGCTGAAGAATGTAGTCATTTGATTATGGATGAAGACTAGTTGCTGGACATCTCCGGTCGCTTAAGCTGTTGATTTTCAAGGTCGCATAATTGTTGGGGATCTCGAGTTGTGAGATGTTTGGTCAAATTGTTGTCTGGGTCAACTTGCGTTCATGTGTTAATGGTTTAGGGTAACTCGCACCTGCCGTCGTATATACCTACCTGGGGTCAGGTACCTACCTAGCATAATAGGTACTGATAGGCAGGTACTAGGCAGGTGCTGCTGAGTTATGGAATGTAAGTACGAGCATGTTACACTTGATAGGTAGGTACGATAGAGTGAGGTGACCTGGGCTCTTTTACTAATGGACGCTTCCTTTGTAAATTCTCTTCACTCCAGATTACCACATAATAGGTCGCTTGTGCCATAAAACCACAGGTTAAGCAAGAAACCGGTTATGGCAACAGCCAAACAAATAACCCCGAATTGTGCCTATAATACAGATGATGAGTATGACTTCTACGAGCTTGGAAAAGCAGATAGGTACTAAAAGGATGATAGTATACTAAACCAACGAGACCTGAACGTGACGCCTAGACAGAGCAAACTAGATAGCACGGTACATGCTGTATCAAGAAAGATGGCAGCTGAAGGTCGCTGATAGCGCCGCTAAAGCGAGTTAGCCCGTGTACCTCCTTATCGCGCATGCCAGATCAGCCACATTAGGTGCCCAGCCTCACCTCCACCCCGCCATCGCTGACGCAGCTTAAACGTCCAACACCGACACCGATAGAGCTCCTTACCAAACCATACAGGCATATTCTGGACGCCACGAGCTGCCTGCGAAGTACGAACACCGCCAGGCGTCTGAACAAAACAATTGCCCAACATGTCCATCATCCAGCAGCATACAAGCGCGACGCTTAGCGACGCCTGGCGTACGATCAACATCGACGCTCTGAACGAGGACTCCAGCGTCAACTTCGACACCTCGACCCTCCACCCCCCACAGCCCGAGATCGACGAAGCGGAGGTGCGGCAGCTTGCTGGCCAGATCAGGCAGCTCCTGCGAGGAGGTGATGCCGAGGGAGCTCTGAGAGGAAGCTTGGAGACGCCTGTCTACAATGGAACAGATGCTGCCAAGGTACGTCAACTTGCGGTCCCATGAATCAATCCTACAAACCGATCCCTGGGTGCTAATACGAGACTTTGATAGGATGTACACTTGCATACCATCATCGAGGTCCTCCAATCGATCAAGGCCAGCGATATGTCCCCTCTTCTAAAGAACATCTACGGATCCGACGGCGGCCCAGAGTGCCTCGATGTTTTGATGAAGTACATGTATGTTCTCGTGTCTTGATGATGAGCAAAGCTCTGACGAATCTATCTAGCTACAAGGGAATGGCCACAGTCCATCCCGGCACAGCTTCACGAACACCGAGCAAGGTCACACCCCAATCGACGGGAGGATTCAGTCAGATCGGAGGGCGACCTGGTGGTGCGAACGAACCGGCAACAGCAGCCATGAGCGTTCTTCTGAGCTGGCATGAGAAGGTCGTCGAGGTCGCCGGACTGGGCTGCATCGGACGCACAATGACGGACTGGCGTAAGGTGTAAATAGTTAGGTGCTTTATATAGCGATGGTGAGCAGCCAGGAACATAGAATCACGAATCACAATAAGCATAACTTGCCGAACAAGTCGTTTCTTCCCTGTGAAGGATTTGGTAATATGACATGTTCATATGCGGCATACTAAATCGACCAAACTATTTAGTCTACTTTTGCTCCAGAATATCCTTCAAATTTATGTCACCACTTCCCCTGGTTAGGGGCTCCGGTTGGTTCTCACCCTCGCGCCATCCGATCATGTATATGATTCTGAAAGTAGCAGGAATAGAGCTATCTGGGTTACCGTGAAGCTCCTTATAGATGGCATGACTTGCAAGAAGAACGTCTCGCGGGATTGCACCCATCTCCCTTCCAAGAACGGCATTGCCCTCTCCCATAGCCTGGAGGTCCTGCATCAAAGCAAACATGTCAGGATAGTCAACAATAATATCGTCGATGTCCACAGTCAACATCTTGAAGCCGGCTTTCTGGAGCAAGCCACCCACATCTCTTACATCAGCCAAAGGGGAAACTCGAGGAGACATGCCGCCCCTCCGTTCTGTCTCAGCCAGTTGAAGAGACGTTCGCAACTCAAAGAGCGTATCACCCCCGAGCATGGCGCCCATGAAGGGTGAATCAGGCTTGAGAACATTGTTGATTTGTGTGAGAACGCCGGGCAGATCATTGATCCAATGAAGACTCAAGGAACTCAGGACCAAATCGAAGGAAGCAGACTCAAAAGGGATTGTCTCTTCATCATCCACAACATGCCGGGTAATGTTGAGTTTCTTGTTAAACTCAAGGTCAGCGTCCCGGTGAAGTAGGGCATGAGATGAATCAGCGACTACCAACTCATCGATACGTGTCGACAATGGTGGTGATTCGGGCGTCTCAGGGTTCGGATCTGGATTTTCACGAACCAAAGCCCGCGCAATATTGCATGAGTTTGCGCCGAAGTCCAGCACTCGAGGAAAGCGGCGCTTGATGTCCTAATGGGGGGTCAGACATGTATTACAACTGTAATAGTATGGGGCGCTGCTGACTAGTAGTCTCTCAGACAGTCGAATGGCAATCTCATCTTTCAGGTAATCAGCATCGCGACCTTGATCAGGATTACGAGCAGCACGCTCTTTCTGAAGCCATTTTGTGCGCCGGTTGAAGACCTGGAAACGAGGAGCTCCGGCGGCCTGAACAGCATAGAAGCGTTGACTTGAGACGGGACGACAAAGACTGGCAGGCTTCGAGAAGGCTCGCAAGCTACAGCGCATCGCCAATGCAGGGATTGTACATATTGTCATGGCAGATGAATAAGTTAAAAGACGTTCCAGAGATCACCAGAGAGAAAAGGACCTGGTCATATAAGAAAACAAAAATGCTGATGCAATAGAAGTCATGATGGATTTGATAGGCTAGTAAACTCTCCACAGTCTATTGTAGAGAGGATGACGCACGGGCCACGTGCACCTCGAGATGCCAAACCCTTTCTGGAAGTCATTGCACGGCAGGAGACAGGAGGCTCCTGAGAGGCTAGAATAGCAGCCACTGCTTGCGATGCGATGGGATGACATTGGAGAACGAAGGCACTTTACAACTCCGCTTCCGCCATTTTCGTCGCCTTCCATCACCTCTCTTTTCCGCTGTTGCCGCCAAAGTGCTCATCTCAGCACCCAACGCCCATAACAGAGTCCTCTTTCGCCTGTGGCAGCCCTTGTCACTCCCCGACTTATCCGTTCCCTAGCCCACAGGCCTCTTCCGCATCTCCTAACATTAGCCTGTCCCTAAAAGCACCACCCACCATCCGCATCTTCTGCTTAGCTCGCCCCTCCAACGAGCAATCTCCCATCACATCGACAAACAATCGATGTCTGGCGCGTGAGCCGTCTGGACAACTCGAATCGACTATGCGATCTTTGCGATAAGGCGCGACTACACGCTGTTTTGGAGACATTTCGACTAGACCCTCTCTGATGCTCCTTTTCCCTAACGAACCCATCTGAGCCAACTACCCCCGTTCCGTTACGATAATCAGGGGTCTTTTCAGTAAACTGCCAGTTCGACTACCTCAGTATACCACCGCCCATCATGTCGAGCTCAGGAGGCGGTTTTCTTGGCCGCTCAAGCAGCAGCAATGCCAACATGCGTGGCTTAGTTCAGTTCATTGCTGATCTTAGAAATGCGAGAGCGCGTGAGCTTGAGGAGAAGCGAATCAACAAGGAGCTGGCCAATATCCGACAGAAATTCAAAGACGGCAATCTCAGTGGTTACCATAAGAAGAAATATGTCTGCAAGCTGCTATACATCTACATCTTGGGCTGGAACGTCGATTTTGGTCATCTAGAGGCTGTCAATCTAATCTCGGCCAACAAGTATTCGGAGAAGCAGATTGGATATTTGGCCATGACACTCTTCCTTCACGAGAAGCACGAACTCTTGCATCTTGTCGTCAACAGCATCCGAAAGGACCTTCTCGATCATAATGAGCTTTTTAATTGTCTCGCTCTCCATGCTATTGCTAATGTGGGAAGCCGAGAAATGGGTGAAGCTCTGAATGGCGAGGTTCATAGGCTCTTGATTTCTCCGTATGAACCCATGCTCCCTTTATAACAACTTAATCCCGCTGACTGCTACTGATTAGGACCTCAAAGTCGTTTGTCAAGAAGAAGGCTGCCTTGACGCTCCTCCGACTATACCGCAAGCACCCGGATATCATATCACCTCAATGGGCGGAGCGAATCATTCACTTGATGGATGATTCTGACCTCGGTGTCGCGCTCTCGGTAACCTCGCTCGTCATGACATTGGCACAAGACAATCTGGATCAATACAAGGGCGCATATGCCAAGGCAGCGGCTCGACTGAAACGAATTCTCATCGATGGCGAATATACAACCGACTATCTTTATTACAAAGTCCCTTGCCCTTGGCTCCAGATCAAACTTCTTAGACTTTTGCAATACTTCCCCCCCGCAGGTAAGTTGAGGGAAGGGTATCCATGCGCTGGAGGGTTGCTGACATGTTGATACAGAGGATACTCATGTCCGAGATATGATTCGCGAGTCTTTGCAAAAGATCTTGAACCTGGCTATGGAGACCAATAAAAATGTCCAGCAGAATAACGCACAGAATGCCGTGTTGTTCGAAGCCATCAACCTCATCATTCACCTGGACACTGAGCACGGTCTCATGAAGCAAATCTCAACACGGCTGGGCAAGTTTATCCAGAGCCGGGAAACCAACGTGAGATACCTGGGCTTGGAGGCTATGACGCATCTCGCTGCACGAGCGGAAACACTCGACCCTATCAAGCAGCACCAAGAAATCATCCTTGGTTCACTCAAAGATCGAGATATCAGTGTCCGTCGCAAGGGTCTTGACCTGCTCTATAGCATGTGTGATGCTACAAATGCTCAGGTCATTGTTGGTGAGCTACTACAGTATCTACAGAATGCCGACTTTGCTATCCGGGAAGAAATGGTCCTTAAGATCGCCATTCTTACGGAGAAGTACGCTACTGATGTGCAGTGGTACGTTGATATCTCTTTGCGATTGATCGCTATGGCTGGAGATCACGTCAGCGATGAAGTATGGCAGCGAGTCATTCAGATTGTGACCAACAACGAGGAGCTTCAAGTCTACGCAGCTCAAAATGCGCTGCAGTATGTCAAGGGGGATCACTGTCACGAAACTCTTGTCAAGATTGGTGCCTATATCTTGGGAGAGTTTGGGCATCTGGTTGCCGACCAGCCTCGCTGCAGTCCTATTGAACAGTTCCTGGCTCTCCAGAGCAAGTTGACCGCATGCTCCTCGAGTACTCGTGCCATGATTCTCTCTTGTTTCGTCAAATACGTCAACTTATTTCCAGAAATCAAGCCCCAGCTTCTTCACGTATTCGAGTTTCACAGCCACAATCTAGACTCGGAGCTCCAACAGAGAGCTTGCGAGTACCTGACACTGGTCAGTATGCCGACAGATGACCTCTTGCGAACAGTTTGCGATGAGATGCCACCCTTTCCTGAAAGGCAGTCTGCGCTTCTCTCAAGATTACACCAGAAGCATGCCAATACGAGCGACAGGAGGACCTGGGTGGTGGGAGGAAAGGATGCCAACGCCGATGCCAAGGAGCTCAGCATGGGAACTGGAGCGCTTAAGAGGACTTTCAGCTCTAATGTGCCATTGAATGGTAAAGCGAATGGACAGGCTGCAGCTGGTGCAAATGGTCATAGTAACGGTGTTGCTGATCTTGCTGGCCTTGACCTGAATGCGCCCACACCATCTGAGCCAAAGATGCTCAAGGCCCCCAACCTGGCTAGTGCTGCTCACCTGTCGCCAGGATGGGAACAAGGATTCAACAAGCTATTGGTCCGGTCGGACGGTGTGCTCTATGAGGATGGCCAGCTGCAGATTGGTGTTCGATCCGAATACCGGGGCCAGATGGCTTGCTTGATCACATACTTCAAGAACAAGACTCCAACAACCATGAGCTCCTTCACAACGACTCTGGATTTGGATGAGAATGAAAAGAGCAACCTGACGTGGGATGTTAAAAACCTCCCCGACAGTACTATCGCGCAGGGCGGACAGTCGCAGCAAGTCGTCATGTTTGAAGCAAAGAAAATTTTCGAGAAAAGTCCGACAGTACGCATCAGCTACCTGGCTGGTGCTCTTCAGGCGCTTACTCTGAAGCTTCCTGTGGCGATACACAAGTTCATGGACCCAGCAGAGCTGACTGCCGAGGACTTTTTCAAGAGATGGAAGCAGATTGGTGGTGCTCCCCGAGAAGCACAAGCCATTTTTGGACTGAGTAGCAAAGGAGGCGACAGGCAGCTCACAGAGAGCTTTGTTACAAAGACAGTGGAGGGCTTCAGATGGCGGGTGCTTGACATGGTGGATCCTAACCCCAAGAACGTTGTCGGTGCCAGCGTGCTACACACATCCCAAGGGGGCAAGTTTGGCTGTCTTATGAGATTGGAGCCAAACTACGGACAACAGGTAATGCAGACCATATGTCTCTGTAACTGTATGCATTCTAACAGCCCACCAGATGATCCGATTAACCGTTCGTGCAACCGACGATTCCGTCCCGGCGGTTCTGTTGAAGTATATGCAGGAACGGCTCGCTGCAGGGATATCGACGACACCAGAACCATTCGAGCCACCATCACGAGAACAGATTTCGGACTCTTTCCGTAATGTAATGGTGACTTGATGGGAGAGAAGGATGTTAATCTTCTATATAATTCGCCGGGACGGAGTTGCCTTAATACCAAAGAAGCATATGGGCGTTGGGGAACTAGCATGGAAGTTGGAGGAAGCGCTCAATTCAAGACATGACTTTACTGGCCGAAGTTGCCTGCGTCGACGCTCGCCGCGTAACTCCCTTCGCTGTATAAAGACCAGCAAGTCGTGTGGAGTAATTCAACGAGGGGGTTGTAGCTGTCAATATGCCATCTTGTCTCATTTGAACCAAAAGAAATGCATGACGCAACGGAGTTGTATATGAGCTCGACTGGTACCAAGACATAGGTTGTAGTATATAGGCAAGAAACTGAAGGGTAACTGGAAAGAAGTACAAGTACTTTTAGATCTACTGTGTTTTGGTATGCTACTCCTTGATCTTTGCGTCCGCCTTTGCCGGCCGCTCTCCAAAGATGGTGCTGCCCACACGTACCTCACCGCTTCCCAAACGCACGGCACCCTCAAAGTCCTCACTCATGCCCATGCTAAGCTCCAAACTCTCCTCACTTAATCCAAGCTCCTTTGCCACGAGATCTCGCTGCTCCTTAAGGGTGATAAAGTCCTCGTTCTCGGTCTCGGCGGTGGTGGCCTTGCTACGTGCGATGGCGCCTATGGTCATGAGGCCGAGCAATCGCAGGCTGGGACAAGTGTCGACGATCTCGCGACACAGGGCCACGGTCTCGGCGCCGGGTGCGCAGCCTGACTTGGCTTCCTCGCCGGACGTATTGACCTGGACGTGAACGCCAATCTTGGGAAGATCAGGCTGTGAGGAGAGGAGGTTTGCGCGGGCGGTGTTGAGGAGCTGGGCCTTTTTGGAGGTGTCTATGCTTGAGACGCAGAAGAGATTTGGGATCTTGCCCAATGACTTGCAGTGTCCTGGTGAGGCGTGTTAGTGAGTATGACCACATAGAGGAACTATAAGTCATCTTACCTGACTGGAGACCGCCAATGAAGTGCCACTGGACGGTGTTGGGAAGCATAGCCGCCTTTTGAGTTAGCTCTTGAGCATAGTTCTCACCAAAGTGAGTATGCGAAGCGGGAGCCTGATGAAGGGCTAGGATGTCATTTGCGGGCTTCAGCTTCGAGACAGCAACAAGTCGAACCTAGATATTGGGTGTAAGCCAGAGGGTTTTCCATGTGCAGGGATCATGCATACATTTCGCCCATTCGCCACAGCAGCGAGGCGCTCCTTGACGGAGTTGAGCTGGGAGACAAGAGCCTGAGCTCTGGAGGGATCGACTTTCATTTCTTCCCGAGACTCACTCATGTCTTTGGTCTAAGATTTCAAGCAAGGCGAAGACGCGAGTGATGACTGTTGTAAGTGGAGGGTGCTATAAGTGTAGTGTTTGGGTGCCCGGATTATCATCGGCTACTATTGGATGGAGGCCAGTGATGGGAATGAGGCCAGCATAGCTTAGGTAGCTTAGCTCAGTCACCTACGAAACTATACCCCTTGAGCTTCTAAGTCAACTTGTCGGCAATCAGCTAAAGGAAATATTCTTCGAGTTCAGGCCGGAAGAGGCCTCGAAAATAGAAGGCTTTGTTTTGGGTTTCGTCAGAGATGGCCTCGGACTTGAAAGCTGGCCGTAGGCGGGCAACTAGCAGCGCCTCAACCAGGCCTGGACACACCCGGCGAAAGTCCAGAGCAGTGATCCAGCCCAAATCAACACACACGTCGGATGAATTCCTACAGGACTTTTTAGATCCTACTTTTGATCCTGCGACCTTCCTCAACTCAACTCTACCACCGCTTCAGCAGCGCTCAGTACCTGGCCGGACTGGGTCAGATGTTGCACCCCTCGCTGAGTTGTCCACGCAGGCCCAGACTCTCATCTCACAGCTCAATGCACAGACCTCACGGCTATCAAACACTCTCACAAACCTCACCGATGACATTCTGAGGAGCGGGAGCCGTCTGGCTTACGAGGTGGAGCTACTACGGGGCGAGACTTTGAGTCTTCAGGAGACTATGAATGAGACGCTCCAAGACGACATTAAGAAGTTTGTGCCTGAAGGGTTACAAGAGGCTATCGAGGCCAGGAATTCTGCCGCAGCTGCTGCCAAAGAGGACAAGAGCGTGGCGCCATCGACACCAGCTGTGGCCGTTGCCAATGGCAGTGACACAGCAAACCCAGACGATCCCGAGTTTATCAGACAGTTACAAACACTGACTCTTGTACGGTCACGCCTGGATTCAGTCATCAAGACGTTTGGAGATGCCATGGAATTCGTCTTTCCGCCATCAGAGGTGTCAGTAAGCTCCGGTTTCCTGTCCGTGTCAGCACCTGAACCCGGCTCGGCGCAACAGAGCTCTGAGGAGAAGGGCAAAGAAGTGCTCAAGAACATCCGAAACGAAATATCGGACTTATTGAATAAGTCTGAGGACCCCGTTCAGGGCATTGAGAAGGCGGCGCAGAGGATCGAGCAGCTGAAGGAGCTCTCTCGGGTGTGGAAGGACACGGCTGAGGAGAAGGGGAGAGCCAAATTCATAGAGGGCCTCGCCAAGATGGTTGAAGACAAGCATCGAGACCTAATGAAGGAGGTGGAGCAGGCTACAAAGGACAAGGGCAAAGTAGAAGCCTCGCGGTCACGGAAAGGAAGCGTCACGAGAGATGCTGCTGTGGTGGAGGATACCAAGTCACCGGGTGGGTTTGGACTAATTAGCCAGTTACACAAGCTTCGAGGCGGGCTGTGAAGAAGTGACAGAGGGTGTTCAAATACCGCTACCTACCTATTTAATGAAGAATAGAATATTTAAACCGAATCAACTTCATATCCGCACAAGGTACCAAAGGTTAAACGTCGTGACAGTGGCTACAGCTGCCCTTGAATAGGTACCTAGGTAACTCAGCCAATCACTTGGCTTACAGCATAACACCACCCCCAGACAAGATCGGCCCGGGGCACTATTGCTATTTTCCGCTTTTGGTAGGCGGTGAAGCTGCTCGGACAGTGGTCATGCTGCCGGCCTCTCAGTCTCTCATCCCATCTGTTTGAGCCGAGACAATAGAGGCACTGCTATTGAAGTCACAGCATTGCATAGGTATTGTATTGTACTGCATTGCACTGCCAATTCTCTATTGTCCCGCCTTATTGTTCTTTACAATAAATGGGTCTCTATTGTTCACCAGCAATTTCTGGATCTGTTTACGCCTGCTCTTAAACTCTGCCTTTTACTTTTACTTGCACTGGCTCTTTTACTTCACTCGCACTCTTTGCTTTCCCAGCCCTTTTAACCTTCAACCCACAACGAGAAGAGGACTCGTCTCTAAATCTACTGATTTCCTTCTTCAAACCACACAGAAAAACGGCCTCGATCATCAAGAGCCACTTACACATCTTCAGCGGCTTTCCGCAATGGCTGCCAACGACGCAGCCGTCCCCAACATGGGCGGCCGGTCCGACCGACGCTCTCCTCCTCCCGCTTCTCAGTCAAAGCGAGATCGCAAGCGACAAGCTCTTATAGAGCGACTCTCGACCATGACCGATAAGTTTCACAGAGAAAGAGACATGACGTATCGCGATCAACTCCAAAAGATTCAATTCGACATCAATCTGGTCCAGCGCTTCGACCCCTACGATCCCAAGGTCCTCGAGGTCGTCTCTGAGCTTCAGAGAGAACACACCCAGGTCCAAGGCCCTCCGGTCAACGCAGAAGATGCCCGCAGTCTCCTTGACATGGCCGGCATCCGGTTCTCCGACTTCGTTGACGAGGTCGAGGACCTGGTCGAAATCCGTGACTTTCAACTAGCTCAGTCCAAGGTAAACATGCAGCACACCTCACCAGCCAAGTCTATTGCTAACCTTTTGTGCCAACAGAACGAATATGAACGACGACTCCAAGAGTACAGGAATACTTATGCCTACAAGGTCGAAACCGCTAAGCGCGAGCATCGAGCTCTGACAAGTACACTCCGCGACCGTCTGATCAACACCTTGACGCACAAGAAGAACCGACTGAACCGAGAGAAAGAGGTGTTGGAGATTAATGACTCCAACGCCTTGCTCCTCAACCCGAACCAGTTCAGTCTGACCAACCCTGCAAGCCCTGGTGGTCCTCACGGCAAGCGGGCCACACGTCTGCGCAAGGATGCCGACGATCTTCAAATGTACTCGGACAACAAGAAGCGAAAGCGCAACGCCGGCGATGACGACGGATCACCTGCCCCGACCCGGCGTGCCCTGGACAACAATAACACAACGCCTCTGTGGCAGTCTGAGAAGGCACGCGTAGCTGCCAAGCAGAATGGTCCTGTTTACAGCATTGACAAGCTCTTTACTGACAAGGAGCTGTCGCTCAACTACAACACTGCTGCTCTCGCTGCGCACCAGTACGTTCTTCGCAACCGCGTTAACGGCGGTGGTTTGTCACCCGATGACAGCGATTCTGGCCACGGCGAGGCCAATGGCGATCATGACGCCGACTCTCAGCCTTCGGCTCCGGCAATGGAGCGCTCCGTGTCGCATGCTACCCGCAGCACTCGCGGCGGCACAAACCAGAACTTCCTTGACGACAAGATTCTGGGCATCGAGGGTATCGCTAACTTCGAGACGAGCAACCTGGACCTGATCCACGCCCAGGAGCCTCCCAAGATGCCCCCTCCTGTCCCTCAACAGTACCTCAAGCCATACCCTCGTACTGCAGACCAGAACTTCCCTGTGCCCTTGTCCAATGACGACATCTTGTCTGACCTCTCGGTCATGGGCTACTTCAAGCAATACGACGCTTCGCACAAGCCTGGTGCTCACCTCGATATTCAAGGTGGACTGCGCAAGGTCCTCGCGGCCGTTGCTACACCTTACCAGCAATCCGACTATGTCGCCTTTACCAGCGCTACCCGAGAAGACCCAGAGCATCTCCGTGACACTCTGGGCCTGCCTGCTATCAGCAGTCTGCGAGACCAGCCAAGCCCTGCGCATGCCGCTGCAGCCACTTCTGTTGCCGCGTTGTCAAGCGCTGCGGTGCCTATGAGCCGCCAGAGCAGTGCTGGTGGAGTTGCTATGAGTCGCCAGGGAAGCAGCAGCACTCGTGGTAAAGGACGCAAGAACTAGAATTCTACGAGCATGAGGTTCCTCCCTTTATAGTATTGCAAGCGCGGCGCACAGGTATAGCATTGGTTTCGCTTATACGACGACATCTGGCTTTGGACGTTCGGAACAGAACAATCAAGGGTGATGTCACATTTGCTTGGCTTTAGGTCTGGAAAGACTGATTTTCACGGTCAAGGCTCGTTAACAGGGACGAGATGAAGCATTCGGGGAAGTAGGGTTTGTTTATGGTTTTACTTTGGCACCATGCCGGAAGGCTTGGTAATAGAAATAGAAATGCCATGTTTGTTATTCATTATAATGAGCGCGTATACTTGTACCAAACTCCCCGTGATACCCAAGAAAGCATGCCATATCATCATTGGGTCCTCCAGCAACTAATTACACTTCCTTGCCGTTAAAGATAGTAATAGGCAAGCTTAAGGGCCAAAGACCAATGCGCGGATCTCGATACTCTCACGACCCTCAGCCTCAGGTCGAGTTCTCGGGTCTTCAAAGGCAGTATGCGGCACACGACCCCTGATCTTGGAGCCAGGTTTCAGAGATTCGCTGTCGAAGCATTCGAGCAGCAACCGCTCACTGCCCGTCATGCCGCTGAGGTAGTACCACTTCTGCTCTGGGTTGTGTCTAATGGCTGCTGTCCAGCCCTGGTACCCAGACGGGTATCGGTGCTCAACAGGGACAACGTCGTCATCCTCGACAGAGGCAGAGGAGGCGACGGCCAGAGGAAAAGCCTCAAGGGGATTCTTGTTAAGGGGCCGCCAGACGTTGACTAGGCGATAGCGACGCTTGAGAAGCTCATCAGCCTCGTCGGGGAAGTACCGGCGGACTCGCTGGGCTACGGCCGGGGCGGTCTGGTCGATGTGTACACGAGTCACAGGCGCACGAGGAGCGTCAGGCGTCTGACGACGGATGGTGTGGTCAAAGATGAAGATGCGGTCGGAGCCGGGGATGTTGTTGAGGAGCAGCTGCTCGATCTCTGGGTAGTAGTTTGTCTTGATAGAGTCGTCGTCGACAAACTCGGGCTCCTGGGAGGGCGGCACGTCCTGGATGACCTGGAAAGCGTCACGGTCTAGGTGATAGTCGGACTCACGGCCGCGGATGTCGTGGATGGTGGTGGTTTGGGGGTTGTCTGAGTAGTTGCGCTGTGGGAGACCTCCGGGGGCAGTGTCGACGTGATTGAAGGGCGAAGACTTATCAGCAGGAGGGTTGAAGTAGTTGAGCGTTACGGAGACGTCTCCGCGAGGGACAGTAGAGGAGATGGCCATATTTAAAGGTTGTATAAGGTGGCTGTTCTTATGGACGACTAGTCCGAGTCTAATGAATGAGGATGAGGATGTGTTGCAGTTGTCAATGGGAACAAGGTTAGTTGATGTAAAGTGATACTATCTCAGTTGTATAAACGTATACTTGAGATATTGCTGAGTGATGTTATGCAGGAATGAAAAGATGCTGGCCGAAGCAACTTGCTTCACCATCAGCCTTTTATACTGTCGCATCTGCACTCACAGACGTTGCCATCATAAGACATGGATTTCAAATCAAAACGTTGCACAGTTCACCCTCTTATACCTCAATTGGCCATGAAGTTTGTAAGTGGTTGAGCACGTCATCTCCAAGATGCACAGCCGTTGGCTGCTCGTCAGCTGGCAGGGCGTAGTCTACAGGGTAGACTAACTATAGACTAATTACTAAAGCATCCATATGCTTTGATTACTGTACACGTAGATTGAGTTTGGTGGGAATTGCACGGGTTTGGTAGATGCCAAGCTAAAGTTTGGTTGAAGGTGGTATCTTGTATTCTTGGTTAAGCAGATGATGAGATGGATTCACAGTCCTCCACTGTGAACGGACCTTTGATTATTAAAACACATCGGTTATAGGGGCAGCGGAAACATGATTCCGCACTCATACGAGTTAGGTAGGGTAGGTGAAGTTGCAAGTCAGCAGCTCATCCTGGGCTAATTACTAAATTTAGCCCCTTCTCCATCGCCCAAGGCCGTTGACTGTAACGCTGATCCGCCTTCATTTTGCCCTTGAAAGGCTTCAGGATCCCGCTCCTAATGCTTTCCATGAGGATATTTCGGCTGGACTCTTGAGTATTCATTCCGTCAATCGTTACCCCGTCCCTGTTGGAGGATCGACCGTTGATGTCTCAAAACTCATCCTTCACGCTCCCTCTGCTCTGCTCTGTTTCTGATTCTGTCTACCCAATCCTCACATGAGACGAAACGACAGACCGAGTATGTAAGGGAGTTGTTAAATAAAAAAGACCGCAAGGAGAAGACATGCACTCGCAATGCCTTCGCCTACCAATCAACAGACCGGGCCGCCTCCACCCCAGCCCGGATCGGGGACCGGATCCGTTACGCCTCCGGACCCAAGCCCTGCCGCACCCGCACCCGCACACCCGAGTCCGCCGGACCGCAGCATTACCGAGGACTCGATTGAGGATGCTTATGTCGAATTCATCCTCTACTGCAACCCTGCTGTGCCAGTCTCAACAGACACAGCCAGTCTGCGCGATGCCTTCCGCAACCCTCCTCGTAGCGGCGGCAAGTCCTTCAGCACCTTTACCATATATGAGCTGGTTTGCAAGTTCTACAAGAATGAAATCCGTACCTGGACCGAGTTGACCACAAAGCTTGGCGTTGAGCCACCGGACCCAACAAAGGAGGAGAGTCTGCAAAAGATCTCGCAGTATGGTGTAAGACTAAAGGTATGTCATGACTACTTGGCCACTTGACCAAGGTTTGTCAGCTAAAACAGGTTTAGAAATGGATGAATTCCTTGCATGTAAAGGCCTTTTTTGAGTATCTGATGGGAATATCAAACGATTACTGGACAGATATCCCCACAGACAGCAACCCTACAAGCCAGCCCATCCGTGATGGCGTAGCGCTTGGGGATGATATGGCCTTGAGGGCACTTTTCCCACATATCAGACCAAAGAGAGGTCGAAAACGTCCAGTTGATGACGAAGCAGTCGCTTCTCCCGCTCAGAGATCTGACCTGAGGCAGGGTGTAAGCGGTTGTTTGTCAGCAGATCCATCGAGACTCGGCGGTGCACCTTGGACCCCAAGTGAAGGCGCTCAACAGACGCCGCTAGTTCGATGGCCGCAGTCTGCAATCACTCCAACGACGCGCAACTCGTTCTGGGACGATGCTCTGGAGCCCAAGTCTGCTGTGACATCGTCGAAGCCAAGACTTACAGCGCAGCGTAGAGGACCTAAGAATGTGTCTTCGGCATGGAGACCTGGTGTTCCTAACGGGGGCGTTAAGCCGAGGGGACGACCACCGATGAATAAGACTCCCATCGACATGCCGTTGCCTCCGTTCTCAGCGGCCCCCGAAGAACCCTTGGCCCCCATCTTCTCGCCGCCAGTCTCGGCTCCTTCTACAACAGATGCTGGACAACCGGAGGGCACTATTACAGCTCCTCTTATACCCTCATATCTGCAACCTACTCCGCCGCGGCCTGCTCGACCAAGTATATCTCTTCGTGTTCCTGAGCGACCGCCGAGCAGTGTGAGACTAGCAAGTCCTCCTCCTCCTCCTCCTCCTCCTCCGCCGCCCACCGTCATCGTCAACGGACAGCCCGGCGATTCGCAACCGACGTCAAATATAGCATATATCAACGGACCAGCTAATTTTGTCGGAGGACCACATGAGACTGCAACGTCGAGTCAGAAAGCTCAAGAGCCAATGCCAGAACCACAGGATATTCCACGGTTGTACTTTGAGAGACTGGAGGATCGGACGAACGTGGATGAGGTTATTGGCTACATGATGCGTAGCTGCTGTGGAGCAAGCTGGTTCGACGCCGAGGGGAACCCGACACATACGGGCTCGATGAAGGAGGCATTAGGCATTGTCAACCTCACTCTCGAAGATATGTACAAAACGGCTGCGTCGCCCGAGGCCTTCCTGATCAACCTGGCGGCTGTGACGGGAGGCGGGCATCTCTTGACAGGAACGGTCAAGATACATCGTCTGGGCGTGGAAAACGACGCCATGAAGTATAGCTGCGAGTGGCAGTATGGCTTTGGTCATCTGCGAGGCCAGTATCGGATGGAGCAGGCTGTGCCGCTGGACATGATCGAAGAGAAGGAGGAGAACACCGAGTCGACAGCTAAAGGAACCGAGTCGGAGCTGTCTGCGGACGAGTGGCAGGCAAAGTATGCGAATTTGTTGATGGAGATGAGGAAGAAGGACAAGAAGTTTATGGATTTGCGGACCAAGATGGCGAGTCTGCTTAAAGGGGATGCACCCAGGTAATGATACCCGTTCTATGGCACATTTTGTCTTTTGGTTGGGGTAGGGGTAAGAGACAATATCGAGATTATGTGTTTTTGTGTGGTGCGTGTAAGATAATCAACTGTTTCATGTATATACTGGTGCACATGGCAGTATAGATTGGTTAGATAATAAGAAGTAGTAATACAGTCATTGCATAAATTTAGGCAGCTATTGACTGATTTGACGGTAAGCAGGACATGTAGAATAATGAGTTGAGGTTATAAAACCGCCTTTCCGGATCTCTCGGAGGCTGACAGGTAGTACCACTATCCCGATCGAGGTATAACAGCAAGAGTATCGTGACGGCGACTCCGAGAAGTTTGTGTAAGCAGTTTAAGCGTTATCATGCGTATTCTACTCTTGGAGGACATGTTCAACATGGAGCTCAAGATAAGGCATGCGATGCAGCTGTGCTAGGGTCTCGATTGGACGGATGCACAAGCGGAGCCGCTATTGGATCTTGAGAAACATGGGGAATCTGGGGAATGAGAACCAAGCAGCTGGGAAAGCTGGAGAGGGACAGGCCTTGTCGTTTTCTCTTAACAATGGGTGTTTGTGGTGGAGATGAGACAATCTCGGCCCTCGGCCATGGCCAGTCACCGAGCAGGGAATTCTGCTGCCTTGCGCCAGAGCTAACAGAGGCGTGGGTGGTCGAGTCGCCCGGGAAAGCTGAGAATGAGGCCATTGATGATTAAGTCTGGGGTAAGAGACTGTCTTAGTTGAGAATTGGTGTTTCTCGTATATACAGCTGCTGGGTGGATCGTCACATGCGAAGGACGCGAATAACCGCATATGCTACCAAGAACCGTTTTACAACGGCCGAAGCGAGACAAGGGACCCTGGTTGGTCTGAGTTGAATGTTGAAGATTCAAAACGGCCAGACAAAGCATGTTAACAATACAGGGCTTGTTATCTCAACCAAGGCCTGTCAAGACCTGCTGTGGTCTGGGGTTGCATACAGGAAGTGCTAATTTACATGAAGCCAAGAAATAAAGCCACAGACTGCGACTTTAGGTAGCCAGGATCTGGCCCATGGGGGTAGTTACTAGGTTAAAGGAAAATCAAAGCCAAAGACCTCACCTCAGGTGATGCTTCACCTAGGTACCTAGTCAAGGGTATTTGCTTGATGAATGATAGAAACTACCTAAGGTACCTAGGCCAGGAACCCCTGTAAGCCAAACTCCAGACCCTGGTCTTCCCCATCTTGCGGTGCCGCCAAACCCCGAATAAAGCGCACCCGACGCCGGATCGACCATGTTTTGCAGATTCGACGACTTTCTTAGCTTAAACAAAACATTCGACGTCGGTGCTGCAGCCGTCAAATACTGTACATAGTACATCTCCCTCATATCTCTGGCTGCCTGAGGGGATGATATTCTCCGATGCGTTACCGCCACCGATTTAACGTTTACCTAGTTAGTGGTTTCAAAGGCCCGTTCTAGGCCGTTGAAAAGTCTCGCCCCCGTCTGTCATCTCACCCAAACTGGCGGATCTTCAATCTTGCCTCCTCCAAATCCGATCTCCTCACTCAACTCACACGGCAAACCCTCGCATCATCACCGTATTTGCACTCCTCTTGGGCCTACCAGTTACTGGCCATCGCATTTCTATCCCAGCTGTTGCTGCGCCTCATCGTTCGGCTTCCAACCCCCGCATCGGGAAACGATCGCCCGACGACACCCGTTGAACTTACTAACATTATTCTCAACCTTCTGGCCCGTCGATAATTCATGTCATCTTGTCCCACGCTATCTCGACGCCAAGTCTTGCTGCAACTTCCTGCTCGTCGCCCTCTCCTGTTGCGTCTGCAACAACATGGCGTCGAATCAAGGCGACCATGATGTCCAAGGGTACCCATGACCCGTCTTGTCTTGCTTATCCATATCCAACCTGTGCTAACATCTCATCACAGCCTATCAAGAGTTACAAACGAAAATCCCTCCAGTTCCATGATTGAACATGCACGCCGTCCTTCGGAAGCCTATGTCAACCTCCATGCTAATATCGAGGCCAGGTACGTTCAGCTCATTCCCACGACATGTCCACCTCACCCTTCATGACTGACACAATCTCAAGAATCAAGAACCCTCTGTGGGGGATACCACGGGCAAAGCTTTTAGCTGATGTTGATGAGTTCTGCCGTACCAAGGAACTCGACGATTATCGTGCCCTCATTCGACAAGGAGCTCTCGTTGCCCAGGATCCTACCGGTTATGAGGATATCGAGGGCAACGAGAAGCTGGACGATGAGGAGATACAGGCACTTAGGGATGAGATTCTTCACAAATGGCGAGTCCCCTTTGTGCTCTACTTGACCGTTGCAACATGCTCCATCGGTGCGGCTGTCCAAGGTTGGGACCAGACAGGCTCCAACGGTGCCAACCTTGAATTCCCCCACGCTTTTGGCATCGGCAGCGAGAGTATACATGACAAGTTACTTGTCGGCCTCGTCAACTCCGCCCCTTATATTGGTACTGCCTTATTTGGCTGTTGGCTCTCCGACCCCCTGAACTCGCTTTATGGCCGTCGCGGCACAATATTCTTCTCCGCAAACTTCTGCCTCTGGCCTGTCATTGGAAGTGCTTTTTGCAACAACTGGAAACAGTTGTTCGCATGCCGTATGCTTCTCGGCATTGGAATGGGGACTAAGGCCTCAACGGGTGAGTGGCACATGCTTTCATACTACGCCTCTGAAGCATATCTGTTGCTTCTTCAGAGCTAACAAACATCGTGATAGTGCCCATCTTTGCTGCCGAAAACTCACCTGCTCCGATTCGAGGTGCCTTAGTTATGAGTTGGCAGATGTGGACAGCCTTTGGCATCTTCCTAGGAACCTGTGCGAACGTCGCCGTGGCAAAGATTGGCGAAAATGCCTGGAGATACCAGCTGGGCTCGGCTTTCATCCCTGCCGTGCCCCTGATGGTTTTGATTTACTTCTGTCCCGAATCCCCGCGTTGGTATATGAAGAAGAACCGATACCGCGATGCGATGAGGTCCCTGCTACGGTTAAGAAACAATCCCATCCAAGCCGCCCGCGACCTATACTATATCAACGCGCAACTTGAGGTTGAACTGGAATTTATTGGCCGAGCCAACTATCTGAAGCGGTTTGTCGAACTCTTTACGATCCCTCGTGTGCGCCGTGCCACTGTAGCCTCATCTACAACCATGGTGGCCCAACAACTATGTGGCATCAACCTCGTTGCATTTTACTCGACAAGCATTTTCCGAGATGCTGGGGCCAACGATAACCAGGCGCTGTTAGCATCGATGGGCTTTGGGCTTGTGAACTTTGTCTTTGCCTGGCCTGCGGTATGGACGATAGATACCTTTGGCCGACGGTCCCTACTTCTCTTCACATTTCCTCAGATGACATGGACACTGCTTGCCGCAGGTTTGTGTACCTTGATTCCGGGTACTGGCGGACTTCATCTCGCCTTGGTGGCCTTGTTTGTTTACCTTTTTGCTGCCTTCTACTCACCTGGGGAAGGTCCCGTGCCTTTCACGTACTCGGCCGAGGTGTTTCCCCTCTCGCATCGTGAGGTGGGCATGTCGTGGGCTGTAGCGACATGTCTGTTCTGGGCGGCAGTGTTATCCATCACGTTTCCACTGATACTGGCAAGGCTGCATGCTATTGGCGCCTTTAGTATGTACGCAGGCTTCAATGTTGTAGCCTTGGTCATGATCTTCTTGCTGTTACCAGAGACGAAGCAGCGGACGCTAGAGGAGCTTGATTACATCTTTGCGGTGCCGACACGCGTGTTCATGAGGTACCAGGTTACCCAAGTCCTCCCCTGGTGGATCCGGCGATGGATTCTATTTCAACGAGATGCCAGGCTGGATCCCTTGTATCAGTTCGATGTCGGAGAGCCAGAGGAGAGCCACGGTAGTGATTGTGGCTATGAAAACGAAAAGGCCAAGGTTGAATTGAAGGATACTATAGGGCTCACGTCAGGAGTTCAGACGATAAGATGAGGTTTCAGCTGTAAGTGAAAGTGAAAGTGAAAGTGATTTGGCGTTTGTTTTTTGGGCGATATGCTTTGGAGATCTGCCTGTACTCTATGATACCCCGCGAGCAAATGGAATTGGAGCAATGTTTTGGTGTTGAACGGAGACGGAGGATGGATCGATACCCCCAACGAAAGAGGAATTGAGGATAGTGATGTGACGTCACGGGGGAAAAGAAGTCATGATGATAACGGCCTACGTCGTTGCCTGTAAAATTACATGTTTGATCTACGATCGTTGTTGTATTAAGAAGCTACGTATGTAGTAATAGTGTGCAATTTGCCGAGCTGCTTAGTCGCTGCGAGTGACGTCGTGAGAGCTGAAAGTGAAGCGGTGCCCAGAGTGGACTTTGAACCAACTGAACCGGACTGACTTGGCCGAGGCCGAACTGGAATTCCGTCATCAAACCGGCCTCGGGGAGACGAGACGGAGGTTGGATGATCGACACGCCGTAATAGAAGGGTCCCACCCACGGCCAAGATGCCCAGCGGTTTAGATAGGCTGGAAGTGAGGGAATGGCCCTATTTGGGCCGGTTACATTCGACGCTCACTGACATAACTGGATTAGGAAGCGAGGCGATGCATTAGTTAGAGGCCAAGTTGGGCGTCTAATTCCTAGCACAGGTCCTCGATATGGAAACACCAGAGACTAGAGGTTCGACGTCATGGTGTTTTGTGCCGCGCGCCTACCAGGTGACGCACATAGCTCTCGATCCGAGATCGAGCAACAAGCAGCTCTTGGAATACATACATACAGTGGGCAGACGGCTGAGCTGGGGGAGTGTTGTTGCTGGGCGTTTCTACAACAGCAACGGCCAAGCTTTTCCGGGGGGATTTGATCGATCAGATCAGGTTGCATTCTCTGTCGCTTGAAGCGGAGACTGTTTAACTGGGACGTGTTGATCGACCCGTGGATTCCATGTGAATTGTGTGATCGACGTCGCCGGCGTAGAGGAGGTTTCCTTTTTCAACTTGCTGGCTCGGAGCCGAGGCATCCAGTGGGAGACAGGTGAGACATGATGGGTTCAGCGTCTAGAAGAGGCTACATAGTACAACGAAAGTCACACTTGTGTGTTGACGATGGAGCATCGGGTATCAAACTAACATCTTGATGGTCGACTTGGAGTTGAGGTCGACCAAGAACGAGTAAACAATGCGACTGGCTGTTGGTTCAAGCGAGATGAGACCCAGCCTGTCGGGCAAGCTGAGAGCTGCTGATGGAAAGGGTTCCATCTCGATCTTGGCATCGGGGACCCTGTCACCAACATTGGGATGGATCCATCTGAATGCTACAGTACGGATACCAAAAACTCAGTATACAAGCAGGGAATAGGGGACATGGGCTGCATTTCACTGCCATGGCATGGCGAAATCCGCTGCTATAATTAATTGCCCTGCAATTGATGAAACGCAGCCGATAAGCAAAAAACATCATCCACTTTGCGGTCTCGACTCTAATGGACCGACTTCTTTTTCATATCTGACTTTTTTGCTGTGGATGTCAGTAACTTGACAGTTGACACGACCCTTGCTTTGCTAGAGGTAGCGAGCGTTATTCTTCTGACACGTCGACCAAGTAAACATGTCTAGAACAGTTTGGTAGAAGATCAGAGGTTGACCTACAGGGGCTTGGTGAAAGCCCGCAGCTAGTGCTGATGGTCTTGGGTCTTTGAACCAGTGGCAACTTGAGAGAAATTTCCACCAGAAATAACATCATGGCAGAAAAGGCCCATGCGGAACCGTCATGGCAAACGTGTTCTTTGGTGGTTGACAGCGAGATGTCGTTGAGCAGTAGGTAGGTAAGTTCCAATGGCTTCCGGCAGTTAGACGGCCTAGGGCGGCTTCATGAATTTTTTTTCTCAGTGGCGTCCACGCTAGAAATCTTGAGAATGACGAAAAGAGAAGTGGATGGTTTCGTCTTGTCTCTCGACTGTCTAGGTTGCGTGTCGCGTGTTCAGAAGCGTCCTAGTCGGGGCTCAACAGCACAAAAGGGAAGCTCAGCCGTTGACGGACGGGTAGGTAGGGTAACAAGGCTAAAAATGCTATTTTAGAGGCTTTTGAGTTCCCGTTGAGAAAACGTCCATGTAACCTTTCCAGTGATGAAGATAAAGCATAAACAAATCGCCGATAGCATCTTGTTTGTTCATGGGGCGGAAAACATGTTTCCGTACAGCGTTTCACTCGTATTCCCAAAGGCAATCAGCTCTCGATGAAGGAATCGGGAGATGGACCCCTTGAGATCTCTGGCGTAAATCCTTTCCCTGACAGGGAAGACCTCGAAGCTTTTCACGGTGGGTAGGGTGGAACCGGAGCCAAGGGCAAAAGAAATGGAGAAAAAGATAGGTATGCGGCATGCCTAGACTGAGATTCAACCGCACGTCCCGATGGCTTGCCTTAACAACAAAGTTTCTCGTATTGAACTTGCCTCTGCTCCATTTTTTTGTCATGTTTCTTTTTGGAGGCATTGGCTGATTAGAGAATGATGCTCTCATTCGTGGTGTTGCGGTGTAAGATGATGGGATGTTGATGGCCGGGTACCTAGATATTTGTTTACATAATCAAACTCTAGCGATATCAAGCTTGGATATGTCATGCATTCGCTCGCCAACACCGTGGCGCGTATAAGCTCACATCCCTCCATCACCCCAGAAGTGACCAAAAGTGTATTATTATATTGCACTGTGCATGGCACGCACATGCTTCAAATGCCGTTCGCCAAGGGAAGAATAACCGTCTGTTTATAGGTACTGATGAGGCCGCGTAGTCGTTCGTCCCAAATGGGAGACGTGAAACAAAGGGGTATTTGAGACCTGTCAATGGCTGTTTGTGGCGGCGCCTCCCCCTGGTAGAGCCATGCAATTCTTCAAGCTTACTGGACGATGGCGACATTTAGGGGCCGGGTGCCCCTGAAAGCCGGCATCCAGCGGGCAAAAACCAATGGCATTGAGAGAGAGAAAAAAAAGCTGCTGTCCAGGGACCCTGTCGCGGATCCTTCTTCAGCTGATAGGACTCTGGATTTAAGAGATGGAGCAGGCTAAGAGAAAAAAAACCGAATGGGGGCTGGCTGTGAACCCCGGGTGGTGCTCCAGAGGTCAGGCCGGCTGCTGATGGTGGATCACTGCCCCCTTTCACTGAGTCCTGGTGTTTATGGGAGACGAGCCAAGAACTACGCTTGATGAGAATAGAAGCAGAAAAAAAGCAGGCCACACTTAGAGAGTAGCAGTCGCAGTCACAGTCACAGTCACAGTCCCAGTCACAGTACCAGACCATACCGGGGGACGGACCGGGAAGGAACAGGGAGCCTCCACCTAATCCATGATCCCCAAAGTCTCTCTATCCGTACCTCTCTCTCTGTCTCTCTCTTCCATCTTCCTCATCTACCTCTTCTCCACCACGTTCGTTCAGTCCCTAAAACCACGGCCCTCCCACCCCCGGCTCCCCTCATTTCGATAACTTCCATCTCTCGTTTGTTTCCTTAGCACTTCCTCGCCTTGCCCTACCTAGGTATTAGCGTCTATCATCAACTCGTCCATCCTGCCCGCTCTTTGCTGGAGAAGACGGCAGCTCACCCTCGCTTTTTGTCCTAGAGGAGGAGAATATATGGGATTGCTTTAGCGTTTTGCCTGCATTTATTTCCTTGAATCTACTACATACAGCCTTGGGCTGTCCATTATCATCACCTGTCTAGCTTGGAGCGAGCCTCCAGCAGATGATCATCTCCCTCCATCCCCATCCCCATTCCCACTCCCACTTGACCCCTAGACACGAGCAGATCACCGCGACTAAGGATTTGATATCCTACCGCCGTCTCATATCTTGCCTAGCACTGCCCGATTCATATTCCCAGACGCCATCGGTTTCATCTCGGCTTCGACACAAGCTTACCCGCCAACCCCCAAAGTCCCACCAAGCACGCCCTCGAGCACAAGGCCAAGTGCTCTAGCTCTAGTCACCACTTCGACCTTGTGTCTGACGCTTAACTCCCTGGAAGGAGTTCAAGCTTCCACACATAAACATGGTTAATCGCCACGTCTCATTGTCCCCTCGCAACTCCCGACACTCTTACTCAGGTTTCGTTCCCCTCGGTGGTAGCAACAGCAGCAACGAAGAAGAAATGACAGAAGGCATCCAGCTCAAGCCGGTCAAGAGCAATGCCTCTGGCGTCAGGAGGTCCGACATGCCTCACCAAGGCAGCTTCGACAGCTCCGGAAACGAGGACGAGAAATCCGGTCAGAACCAAGGGATGCGCGGTCGTCGACGCAGAGTGCACGAGGGCCACCTCACTCGTAGTGCCACAGGAGAGGAAGCCTCGTTGAACGCCATGGGCAAGCTGTACTACAAGATCATCGGCTTCTCCGTCGTCACCCGATACCTCGTCTACGTCGTCCCTGTTGGTCTTCTTCTGGCTATTCCTCTGGTCGTTTTGGCTGCCATTGGCGAGAAGAATGGAATTCCTGTCGGCAACTTCAGCTCTGATGGCGACAGGGCTGGCCAGGATGGCCCTCCGCTCTTCAAGATCTTTCTCTGGGTTCTCATCATGTGGCTGTCGCTGTGGGCCGCTAAGGTTGTCGCATGGTTTCTACCCTCTCTTTTCATGTTCTTCACTGGTGTTGTCAGCAAGGGCACCCGCAAGTACGCAACTGTTCTCGGCAACCTGATCCTCCCATTTTCTTTCTTCTTCTGGGCCCTAGCTTCTTACGTTACCTTCAAGAACTTGTGGAAAGAGGAGGACCGTGGCACGACGTATGTCCCCTGGGTCAGGACAATGGGCCGTATCCTGGGAGCTCTCTTCGTGTCGTCAGCTGTCTTCCTGGGTGAGAAGGCGATCGTTCAACTGATTGGTATTTCGTACCACCAACGTTCGTTTGCCAACCGTATCAAGGAGTCTAAGCGCGAGGTTCATCTGCTCGGACTTCTCTTTGACGCCTCCCGAACTCTCTTTCCCCTGCACTGCCCTGAGTTTGCCGACGAGGATGCCATCATCAACGATAGCATTGAGGTTATGCTGCGTGGTAAGAAGGGACACAAGCGGAATGGATCTGCTACTCCCATGAAGCTCATTGGTGAAGTCTCTAAACTTGGAGACAAGGTCACCTCGGTTTTCGGCAACCTTGCCTCTGAGATCGCTGGCAAGCAGGTCTTCAACGCCAACTCTGCTCACTCTATCGTCCTTGAGGCTCTTGAAAAGGCAAAGGCCTCCGAGGCTATGGGTCGACGTATCTGGATGACTTTCGTGGTCGAGAACCACGAGTCGCTAGTTCTGGATGATTTCCAGGAGGTTCTCGGGCCTGCTTACAAGGAAGAGGCCGAGGAGGCATTCTACATGATTGACGGTGACGACAACGGGGACATCAGTCTTGATGAGATGGTCCGAAAAGTCGTCGAGATTGGAACGGAGAGAAAGGCAATTTCCGAAGGCATGAAAGACATTGGCCAGGCTCTTCAGGCTTTTGATAAGATTCTCCTTGTCGTCGTGCTATTGATTGTCATCTTTGTTTTCCGTAAGTATTGACTTGTATAAGTTTTTGGAATTCTCTAACACTTAATCTAGTTGCCTTTTTCCAGAGCAGTTTTATTACCACCCTCACTACTGCAGGAACTACTCTTCTTTCTCTCTCGTTCATCTTCGCTGTCACTGCTCAGGAGTTCCTCGGTTCTTGCATCTTCTTGTTTGTCAAGCACCCCTACGATGTTGGCGACCGTGTCGATATCACCGGCGCCAAGATGGTGGTCAACAAGATCTCCCTCTTGTACTCGGTTTTCCACCGTCTCGACACCATGCAGACCGTTCAGGTGCCCAACATTCAGCTCAACAACATCTGGATTGAGAACATTTCACGAAGCAAGGCCATGCACGAGACCGTCGAGGTCAATGTTTCATTCGACACTACATTCGAGGACATCGAGCTTCTTCGACTTGAGATGGAGAAGTTCGTTCGACTGCCCGAGAACGCTCGCGACTTCCAGCCCGACCTCAGCATCAGTGTTGGTGGCGTTGGAGATCTTGACAAGCTCCTGCTATATGTCACCATTGCTCACAAATCCAACTGGCACAACGATTCCGTTAGGGCAACCCGCCGTTCCAAGTTTATGTGTGCACTGGCTCTGGCATTGAAGAAGGTGCCTCTCATCGCTCCTGGCGGCGGCAGCGAGCCTCTTGGTGGACCTACCAACCCCTCTTACTCGGTTACTGTCAGCGATGAATTTGCCAAGAACAGCCGTGATGATGCTGCCAAGGCTGCTGATGAGGCCCGCATGGTGCCAACTTCAAAGCAGAAGAACACCGAAGAATCCGAGGCCGAAGCTGCGGAGACCTTCAACTCGCGCCCTCCTGCCGCCGGCGTGGGCGTCTGGGACAACAGCGACAACCACACGCTGGGCTCCGATGAATACGAAACCAACCGCAACAGGGACATTGAGACGCTTCGCACATCACTCAAGCGCGAAAGTACACGCGGTCGCCGCAAGGCTGGCGAAGCTGTACCTCAGCTGACGCTGGAAACAGCTCCTCGCGCGAGTATCACATTGACACAGGCAAGCCCACGCAGCCCCCAGCCTGGCCCCTTCGATGAGGAAGCTGAGACCGGTATGGGCTCGACACCTTACCACTCAAACCTCGCAGCTGGCCCGTCTCGGGGCTCTCATGGTTACCAGCCTTACGCCGGCAGCAGCAGCAGTCAATATAACGTGCAAAGACCCGGGCAAGGATCCTCTCAGGGGCCACCGCCTCAAGGACCACCTCCCCAGGGACCGCCGCCCGCACCCCAGCGCTAGTGGACTTGGAAGTGAAGAGTGCACTGTAACGGCTGATTAGAATGTACGGATAGTGATATTGAGGGGATAATTTGCGATTGGGTTGAATTTCTTGACGTTGGTAATTGGAGTATTTCAGGGATTGAGATAGCTATCTCCCCCTTTGCCTACCAGATTGGGCCCGCACAAAAGAATGGAGGGGTGTATTGGTTTTATGGAACAAAATCCATGAAGCTGCGCAACAGCAGCTCACATTTTCTCACGAAGTAAAGAACATAGATTATTATAAACCTTATTTTGACCTTGACCAACTCTTATATTGCATTGAATGATTGGTGAAATAGGCATATGCTATTTAGCAAACGTGCTCTGGTGGTGGGACATCGCCATCCTTGGGGCCCAAGTCGGTCTTGAGGACGCGGCCAAAGAGTTCCAATAGAACCTCAAAGCAGATCTTGGTAATGGCAGGATCATAACGGCCCTTGCTGAGCTCGTCACGGATGAAGGCATGCTGGGCCCAGGCAAACTCGTAGAAGCTAGTGACAACGCCAGCCTCTCGGAGCTTGGCACGGATGAGGTCACGGCCAGCGTCAGGAACATGAGTGTCCTTGACTCCAAAGATCATAGCAACCTCGCCCTTGAACTTGTTGAAGAGGTCAAGGGTATGGTTACTGTTGGGCGGCGCGGTAGAAGAAGTGTTTGCTGCCTCGTATGGGCCGAGGGTGCGTGAGTGGATGTCAGTTGCAAAATAGGAAACGCAAGCAGAGATGCGAGGGTCAAGCTAGGGAGTAGGAGTAAGCTTAAGTTGATGAGATGTAGAGATAAACTTACAGCAGCGCGGACAGAGAGATGACCACCAAGGCACATGCCTGTAGAGCCAATCTGACCTGTGCAGGTTGGGAGAGAAAGGAGGTAGTCGACAGTGGCATATGAGTCAGCGTCGTAGGACTCGAGAGTCTGTCTATGATTAGTTGATGTGAGCTTAATTGGATGACATATGATAGAATACCTTTTCAATCTTGAACTTGTTGCCGCGGTCAGTGTCTTCAGCATCGTACTTGAGGGGCTCTGGGCCGGTGAAGTCGTGGTATGATGAAGGAGCAGCGACGATGTAGCCTTGGCCTGCGATCTGTCGAGCAAAGCGAGCGACAGGGCCAGTCACTAGGGGATGTGAGTAGAGGTTTCATATGATGAAGGAAGCATTGTTGTGGGAGAGTGGCCTTGGATGAGGCTATTGACTGAATACTAACCTTGGTAGATCTCACTGAAGAGACACACGCCAGGGAAGCGCCTGAGCGAAATGATTAGCTCGGGACATTGCGGAAGAGAGAGAATATATTTACGCATTGGGGTATCCGGGAATTGTAGGATGAAAGACAAAGATGCCTGGTCATGACTGTAAGTGTCTGATATCATGAGAGTTGTTGCTGGGAGAGGTACGCATAGTGCTGTCCTTGCCATTGGCAGTGGTAGGGACGTCAACGTGAGATTCTTTGATCAACATTTTGGGTATGGATATAGACTCAGATTAGAGATGTTTTTGAAGGTGTAAGAATTGAGAAAGTGAACTTGGAATATGGCTGATTTATCTCTATATATTTATGAAACCTCATATCATAAGATAAAGTGCCCCTCGGCGGGGTGTTGTATTCTCCAGAAGTGGATGGCTTTTGATTGGCTGAGCCGATCTTCAATCAAGCTTCACAACGCACCCGGACCGATCCCGCTATTATCCACTGACAGACAGGTCATGATAGGGGGTAAACTAGGTAGGTACCTGCTAAGGCTCGGATAAATCAAACGGTAGCAGCAGCATGAGGCACAGCAGCTGACAAAACGTTACTGCATGCCATGGCAGCGTGATATGAGAACATGTGGCAGGGATAATAAATGTTGTGTACCCCAAATCCCCTAATCAATTAATTAGACAAAATACTTGCTTGCATAGGTACCTAGGTAGGGGGCTGGTTGGTGGGGACTGACAGCGGACGGGACCTGATGTCTAGGTCAGGTACGTACCTTGCATCACAAGGATTCTTGGTTTGTCCAGGTGGTCACAACTTTTGGTCGTCCGACTTTATTATTCGCCCCCAACAACTCAACTCAACTCTCGATACTACCTACACCCACAGTACAGTACATCTACGTCAATCCTTTCCCACCGACTCTTTCCACGAAACGACATAATTCTACACAAAACATCTCGTCACCGCAACACAAACGTCTCGAGGGTTGCCACCCGCACTCTGTTGACGGATGCACGCCCTAAGCTTCTGAAAGCTCTCATCTAAACACCTACCTACCACCTGCCACCTACCACCTACAACTATCTACCTCTCCCTGCTCCGTCATAGCATCGCAATCGCAAACCATGAACGGCCATTTCTCTGCCGTCGGCGAAACGCCGGGGGCCAGTAGCTATGAGCATGGCGTCCAGGTCATCGACGAGGACAAGGAGTTCAAGTATGTTCCAGACGCTATCATGATGCCTCCTATACTAACGAACCACCGTGCAGCGGGCACCTCAACGAGTATCTCCAAGTCACCGACGTTGCCGACTCGGGCTTCAACTACCACCTCATCTCCGTCTTCGGCTCTCAGTCCACCGGAAAGTCGACCCTGCTCAACAACCTCTTTGGCACCGACTTCTCCGTCATGTCTGAAACTGAGCGTCGCCAAACCACGAAGGGTATCTGGATGTCTAAGAACAAGCGCGAGGAGAGCGCCGGCACCAAAATGTCCGACAACATCCTCGTCATGGACGTTGAGGGCACCGACGGCCGAGAGCGCGGTGAGGACCAGGACTTTGAGCGCAAGAGCGCCCTCTTTGCGCTGGCCACCAGCGAGGTCCTGATTGTCAATATCTGGGAGCACCAGGTTGGTCTGTACCAGGGTGCCAACATGGGTCTCCTCAAGACCGTGTTCGAGGTCAACCTGCAGCTTTTCCTGAAGGACAAGCAGTAAGCCAACCTTGCACCATACGGTAGTTTCTGTGCGCGCGCGATTACTAACATGATGCAGATCGACCCCTAGATCCCTGCTGTTCTTCGTCATCCGCGATCACCTCGGCACCACCCCCTTGGGCAACCTGCGAACCACCCTGATCCAGGATCTGACCAAGATTTGGTCGTCTATCTCCAAGCCCCAAGGGCTCGAGGGCTCGCGCATTGAGGACTACTTCGACTTTGGCTTCGCCGCCCTGCCACACAAGATCCTGCAGGCCGATAAGTTCACCGAGGAGGTGCAGAAGCTGGGATCAAGATTCACCGCTGGTCACCGACACGGCAAGCCTGGTTTGCATGGCGATCAAGAGCTCGAGGGTGGCCTCTTCCTCCCCGAGTACCATCGACGAATCCCCGCCGATGGTTTCTCCGTCTACGCCGAAGGTATTTGGGACCAGATTGTGAATAACAAGGATCTGGATCTGCCTACTCAGCAGGAGCTTCTGGCCCAGTTCCGTTGCGACGAGATCTCCCGAGAGGTTCAGATCGACTTTGATGTCGTGGTAGCACCTCTCGAGGAGAAGCAGAGCGAAGCATCCAAGCTGGGAGTCCCAACCGTCTTGCCTGACCTAGGCTTGGCCGGAAACGACGCTCGCCTGAAGTGCATCAAGGCTTTTGAGGTGCAAGCTAGTCGATACCACAAGGGCGTATACACTCGTAAGCGACACGAGCTTGAAGGCAAGATTGACGCTCGCCTCAAGTCTCTCTACCAGGGACAACTGGCTGCTGCCCACAAGGCTGGCGTTGCTGCTTTCAGCGAGGCCGTTGCCAACAAGGTCAAGGCTGGGCAAAAGGCTGGTGGTGGCTATGAGTTCGCTGAGATTGTCGCCAATGAGAAGCGCAAGACGCTGGATATCTTCGGTGTTGAGGCGCAGAGCCTGTTCATCGAGGGCGTCTCATGGACTAACTTCGATTCGCAGCTCAACCTGTTCGAGAAGGAACTCGACGAGGAGAGTGCTAAACTACGCAAGGAGGAGATGCGACGACTGGCGACCCGCGTTGAGCGTTGGGTCAAGTCGCGACTTGGCGATGCGATCGGCCTCGAATTCAACAAGCTGGGCAGCGGTCGAGGTGGCCAGGGTGCTCCGGAAACAGGAGACAAGCCCGAAACTGAGAAGGATCTTTGGGACAGAGTCTGGAAGGTTTTTACGGGCATCGTTAAGGAGGCCGAGGTCCGATTTGCTGAGCGTGCCAAGAGCTTCGACGCTACGAACGAGGAGGTTGAGATTGGTACATGGCGACTGCGCCGAAAGAGCTGGAACGCTCTCCGGGAGAAGATTGACGAAGAGGTTATGGAGGGCAACATTCTGCTGAAGCTTCGGGAGAACTTTGAAGACAAGTTCCGATACGACGAGGCCGGCGTGCCGCGGATATGGCGCCCAAGCGATGATATCGAGGGCATCTACACCAGAGCGCGAGAGTCCACGCTCACCCTTGTCCCCCTCCTCTCCAAGTTCCGACTCTCCGAGACAAACGGTCCTCCCGACCTGCCTGCTTTCATTGGACCACAGCCCATTGGCGTTCAGGCCAGCGACGAAGAAGATCTGACACCGATTGGAGGTATTGACGAGGAGGATGGCAAGAGCCTTGAGGAGGAGATGACGGTGTTGGGCGAAGGCAAGCGTCAGGATCTTGTTGTGAGATTCAAGAAGACTGCTGATGGAGTATACGTTGAGGCCAAGCGTGGAGCTATCGGTGGCGTTGCCCAGATTCCATGGTACTTTTATGGCTTGCTCCTCGCTTTCGGCTGGAATGAGATCTTGACAGGTAAGTTTAGGTTGAGATTCCTCAATCACAGTGCTTATGCTAACATACTCTTTCTTAGTGCTGCGAAACCCCTTCCTTTGCCTTCTCATCCTGGTCATCCTTGGAGGTACATATGTTGCATACACGCTCAACCTCCTTGGCCCAATGATGTCAATGGGCAACGCTGCCATGACCCAGGGAGTCGAGATTGCCAAGCAGCAGCTCCGCGACTTCATTGCCAACTCGGAGACTGCACGACAGGCGGTTGGAATGCCCGCGCGTCAGGATAGCGACAACATTAGCATGGACACATTGGATAGCCGTGGGAGGAAGGCCAACAAGACCACCACTGCCGAAGACGACCTTGACGACATTTGATTTGATGGTATAAAAGCAGTGTCTGAGTTTGAGTAGTAACTCTAGACTTTAGGTATGATTAGCGAACAGGATATAATGTCTACTTAAAAATCATGTTTCGTTGCGCCGTAATGTGATGTCCTTGCTCCCTTTCCAAGAGGATGTTTAGAATGCTTCTAACCCTGCAGATGTCCCAAACCAACTGCCTAATTCTGACAACTCGTTGTCCTTGTTTCCAGCAACAAAGAAATCGGTAACTCTGCTGGTCTCGCCATCGTCCTCCAGCGGCCACTCTACCCTCACACCGTTCCCCTTGGCTTCAAGCATATCCTTTGCTGTGCCCCAGCTAAACCGACACTCGGAGCCCCATCCAAACACGGGGTGCATGTTGCTCTTCATCCAGCCGACGCAGCGTCCATCAGACGGATATCCAGAGCCCCAGGCCATACCCTCCCCGTCAACCTTATCCTCATCCGCCCTCGCCTCATACAGTACCTCCAGCGCAGCATCACGAGTGACCTTTGCGCACACTGACGCAGCACTGACGCATGCGTAGAGACTATCTGCCTTCTTAGCGACAGTGATTTTTGCCGTAGGGAACACGCGCTGCAGCCTAGCCTGGTACGTCGCCGGCTGGCCGATTGTGTCGACGTAGATCTCCTGGATGTTGACGCCGAGGGCATACACAGCCTTGATGAGATCTACAGTAGCGTCCATCGCCTGGGCGTTGAGGTTGTAGGGATTCGTCGGGCGAAACATGTTTGCGCCAATGTCCCTCGCCGACAGCGAGGCCGTCGCCCAGCCGCATGAGTCGTGGAGGTCAGAGCCAGGCGTGCACAGGGTGCGCATGAGGTCTGAGCGGACGGCGGGCGTGAGGACCTTGGAGTCGTCGAAGTGGTGGGTCTCGCGGAGGAGAGGATCGGAGAGGGAGATGGGGAGGAAGAAGACGCCGTAGACCATGGGGCCGAGGACGGGGCCGCGACCGGCCTCGTCGACGCCGAGACAGCACGGGGGCGCTGAGGAGGGATCGGAGGCGTCGGTGGGGAGGAGCGAGGCGGGGATGGCGGAGAAATGTGAAAAGTAAGAGCCTGATAGGAGGGCGGAGTCGTGAACTGAGGGCGGGATGTAGGTTGCTGATGAGGAGCGGGAGGTGTTTGTCTCGACGGGGGCGGGGA
>JAJJWO010000027.1:0-21741 GCA_021655895.1 Fusarium sp. NRRL 66739
CCCTAAAATTAGTGAGTGGGCTTGGTGGGGGTCCCCCCAGGATTATCACTGATTATCACTGCCAAAGCTGTTCGCCATGATGGAACCTCACCCTCAGGTCGCCATCATGACCGGCCATCCAAGCTCGATTTCCCCGTATTGTGCCACGAGATATCGACCGTCAACTCCGGAAGGGCCATAAAAAGTTCCCACGAGCTTATCGTTAGAGTTCCACACGATCCGACGCTTCAATTGATGCATGTTGGTTGATATATCAAGCTCGTCTTCCATTCTCTTCGTCTGCTCTCACCAAAACGTCATTCTTCTCATCCAGCCTCGCGAATTGAGTTACCAGCGGCCCCAGTCTAAGACACGCAACGTTAGATCACACGCCCTCCTCGAGAACGTTCGAGACTTGTAACTAATCTGTTGCTTTCCGTGGGGTGACGACGCCTCGTTTCTCGGCTCTCACCCTCCTCCCCTCACCATCTTCCCCATTGGGAATTTTTGACGCAGACCAAGGGCTTATCCTTTTGGCAATAAAAAACAACGATCACTCTTGCGCCCATCTCGATCCTTCACCATGTTCAGTCATAAACATAAGCCCATCAAAGTCATGGAGTGAGTCCTCCTCCCAAGTACTCTCAGCTTTCAATTTCACCACGGATTTTGCTAACAGAAGCTCTCTTCGCAATGGATAGACCCCCTCAAGTCTTGGTATGCGCCCTCTGAGCTACTGTTAGCTTCAAACCGTTGATGTTGATGTTGATGGTGGCGGCGGCAGTGGCAGGTCGACAACTGGAATCTTGGCTGACTGTCTTCATTTGCGCAGGATCACTACATCGGTGTCGATGTCGGTACGGGCTCTGCTCGCGCCTGTATCATTGACGAAACTGGCGACATCAAGGCCTTGGCCTCCGAGAACATCAAGCTATGGCAGCCAGAGAATGGGTACTATGTATGCTGTCACCGAACATCACAACTACCTAGACAAGCTCTGACCCTCCCCCAGGAACAATCCACTACAGACATCTGGCAATGCATCTGCGAATGCGTTCGCCGAGTTGTCAGCGAGTCCACCGTGAACCCTTCCAGCATCAAGGGCATTGGCTTTGACGCCACCTGCTCGCTGGCCGTCTTCACTCATGATACCGACGAGCCAATGCCAGTGACCGGACCTGACTTTGCAAACGATGGCAACGACCGCAACGTCATTCTATGGCTCGACCACCGGCCTGTCGAAGAGACCGAGAAGATCAACAACACCAAGCACAAGCTCCTCAAGTACGTTGGCGGAAAGATGAGCATTGAGATGGAGATGCCCAAGGTGCTCTGGCTCAAGAACCACATGCCACCTGAGATGTTTGAGCGCGCCAAGTTCTACGATCTTGCAGACGCTCTTACCCACCTGGCTACTGGCAATGAAACTCGCAGTTACTGCAGCGTTGTCTGCAAGCAGGGCTTCGTCCCTGTGGGTGTTGATGGTAGCGTCAAGGGCTGGCAAGAGGACTTCTACCACGACATTGGTCTTGGTGATCTTACCAAGGATGACTTTAAGCAGATGGGTGGTGTCAACGGGGTGGTGAGCCTTTTCCTATACTTCTTCCCCTTCGCAATTCTGCGCTCCTCCACATGTTGCTAGGCATTAAAGCTAACCATGCGATTCACAGAACGGAACATATGTCAGCGCCGGCGAGCCCGTTGGCACTCTAAGCCGACTAGCTGCCAACCAGCTCGGTCTCCCCATGGGCATCCCCGTAGGAAGCGGAGTCATTGACGCATATGCAGGCTGGATCGGAACCGTGGGCGCTAAGGTCGACCTTGGCGACGATGAGCTCAACGCTGCTGTACCCCACAACGATCTTGCCCAAGCTTTTACTCGTCTGGCCGCCGTCGCAGGTACTTCGACTTGCCACTTGGCCCTCTCCAAAGAACCTGTCTTTGTGCCTGGTGTTTGGGGTCCCTACCGCGATGTTCTCCTCCCCGAGTTCTGGATGGCTGAAGGTGGCCAGTCTGCGACCGGAGAGCTTCTGCGGCACATGCTGGATATCCACCCTGCTTACAATGAGACATGCGCCTTGGCCAAGGCAGAGGACAAGCACATTTACGACTTCCTCAACCACCACCTTGAGCTGATGGTTGAGAAGCATAACGCACCCTCCATCTCATACTTGGGACGTCACCACTTCTTCTATGGTGATCTGTGGGGCAACCGTTCACCGATCGCTGATCCAAACATGAAGGGCAGCATGATTGGGCTGGACAGCGACAAGAGCACCGACAACATGGCGCTGTGGTACTATGCCACGATGGAGTTCATCGCCATGCAGACCCGTCAGATCATCGAGCAGATGAACAATGCTGGCCACGAGATCTCATCCATCTTCATGTCTGGTTCCCAGTGTCAGAACCCCGTCCTCATGAACCTACTGGCTACCGCCTGTGACATGCCTGTCCTGATTCCGCGGTACGTCAATGCTGCTGTCGTTCATGGCGCTGCCATGCTCGGCGCGAAGGCAGCGAGCCACAGCCGGGAGGATGGCAGCGAACCTGAGTCCCTCTGGAGTATCATGGACCGCATGAGCAAGCGTGGTCGGCTGGTTGAACCCAGCACTGACGAAGACGAGAAGGCACTTCTCGATGCCAAGTACGAGGTCTTCTTGGATATGTGCAAGACCCAGCAGGAGTACCGAAACAAGATAGACAAGGCTGTTTCTAAGCGGGTTTCCGTGCCTGGTGCTTAGTTAGACGTTGAGCTTGTGTATATTTGATGGATATTAGCGTGGGATGTGAATGACTCTGGATAGAGAATGATTGCTCAATTTGGGCTATTGGCGTCGGGATTTGGTATAAAGACCAGTAATGATTGTACTTGTGTAGATGGAATGATGTACTCTCCGAGAGGGTGAATGAATTGGAGTAATGGACGTCTTTTTGCGCAGCTTGAAAGTCTGGTTGTGGTTGATGAGGTAGCTGAAGCCTTGAAGCTGCAGTTTGCCTAGTGTTGCCTAGGAAGAGATTATCGCTTCTGATTGGTCGAAGCTTCACCTTCATCCTAGCCTTGACCCGTTCCCAAATTTCTAGAGCCAAAGACGCGCCGCCGCCATCTCTTGTTGATTTGATCTTTTTATATCCCTTCAACCACGCACCCAGACAGTTCGTCTGTCATCAACCACCCATCGC
The DNA here is from genome assembly GCA_021655895.1 of Fusarium sp. NRRL 66739. NCBI lineage: Eukaryota > Fungi > Ascomycota > Sordariomycetes > Hypocreales > Nectriaceae > Fusarium > Fusarium sp. NRRL 66739. Next base: position 3,163 of record JAJJWO010000027.1, read on the forward strand.
TTCGGCCATCGTCTTGAGGACTCTCCATCGCCTAATTTTCGACGGGAATTCACGATACTTGAGGCGCCATGTCTCTCTTTGGACAAACGGCCAACACGGGCGGAAGCTCGCTGTTTGGTGGTGGAGGCAACACGGGTGGCACGACAGGCGGTGGACTGTTTGGACAGTCGATGACACAGAATCAACAGAGCGGAACGACTGGCGGGGGTATGTTCGGACAACCGGCGCAGAATCAGCAGCAGCAACAACAACAACAACAACAACAACAACAGAGCGGCGCAACAGGAGGAGGTCTGTTTGGAGGACTAGGCGCAAATAAACCTGCCACGGGTGGTGGTTTATTCGGACAGCCACAGCAGCAGCAGCAGCAGCAGCAGCAGACCGCCAGCACGGGCGGTGGCCTCTTCGGTCAGTCAACTACACAGCAATCGAGCGGAACCTCGGGCACTGGACTCTTCGGGCAGCCAGCGCAGACCCAACAAACTGGAAATACAGGCGGTCTGTTTGGGAACCAGCAGCAACAGCAGCAGCAGCAGAAGCCGTCGCTCTTTGGTTCCTCCCTAGCACAGCCCGCAGCCGCGGCGAAGCCCTCACTCTTCGGCCAACCGCAGCAGCAGCAACAGCAACAGCAGCCTCAGCAGAACGCGCCATCGATGCTTGGCGGAAGCACGCTGGGTGCAAGCACCTTGGGTGGCAGTCTTTTCGCCAGTCAGGCTCCCAATGGCCAATCTCAGGCGCAATCGCAACCAGCGGGCGCCTATTTCGACAGTCTCTTTGCCAAAAGCCAGAAAGCTGATGGCAAAGCCAACATGGAGGATCTCCCTAGCCTCGAGCTTGGTCTCGGCGATCTGCGCCATCGATTGAGGAAGCTTCAGTCCAAGCCCAGCGACAAACCTCTGGGCGGCAAAGCTCACTACCTTCTCGCAGCCTCTGGTGTCGACCCCGGTGTCGCTGCTAAGGATCTCGGTCTTCTCGACGTGCAAGCCGGCCGCACTGAGCGAGCAACCCATGGATACGCTCCCAGCGAACTCGATGTCGAAACATATCTCTCGAACCTGCAGACCAAGACAACTCTTAGCATGATTGCCGATGGACTCGATCGATCAGTTCGCGACTTTGATAACTTCCTCGAGGACAATGTGACAATGGAATGGGAGGCGCAGCGAAAGCGAATCTACCAGCACTTTGGTATCACGCCCCGTGAAGACGCAGCTACTTCTGGACGTGAATCTCAGAGTGCCTTTGGCCGATCTAGGCGCAAGAGCCAGGCCCCGGCGTCCAAGAGCGGCAGAGCCAGTGTCCTTGGCAAGTCGACGCTTCAGAAATCTGTCATTGGAACGCCCAGCCGAATTGGCGCTCACCAAACCGATTTCTCGGATGTCGATCGCTCTTCTGAGACTGGAGGTCTGGACGGCCGTGTCTCTTCTGACGACCGAGTGCTGCGTGAGCGACAAGGGCGTCTGTCGGAGAAGATCCGCAACCTCAACACAGCCCGTCTGCTCAAGCGACCTTACCCCATTCTCTCTGAGCTCGCAGCGGTGGAAAAGAAATCACACGAACCCCACGCACCCCATCTCGTGGAGGCCTACCTGGCCGTCATGGAGATTGTAGGCGAGAACCCCGACGCAGAGACAACACTCAACAACGCAACGGCCAAGGAGCGCGAGTTTGCGGATATGTATCTTAACGAGAACCCCAACTCGGCCAAGGCAGTAGAGATGCGGAAGCGTGTCCTCAGCGGCGCAAACACTTTCCTGGAGAAGCAGTTCTTGCGTGAGGTTGAGTCACTTATCGCCAAGCATCCTCATGAAGCGAAGCTTGGTGGCCTTCCCGACATTGTCAGCAAGGTCAAGGCGTACATCCGACTACGGTCTGCGCGAAAAGACCTGGTCCCTGATAATACTGAGTTGCAACAGGTCCAGGGCGAGTTTGTTTGGGCTATTGTCTTTTACCTACTCCGCTCAGGACATGTAAGCGAGGCAGCCAAGTATGTCAACGACAACACCAACCAGTTCCGAGGCATTGATAGAACCTTTGCCACATACTTGAACAACTATGCTGCCAGCGAGGACCGACGCATCACCAACAGGAAGCTTCTGGATCGATGCACAAACGAGTACATCCAGCGATCGCGCAACGCGCCTGAGAACTCGATCGACCCCTTCCGCATGGCTTGTTATAAGGTCATCGGGCGTATTGAGCTCGGTAACCGCAACCTGGACGGACTCAACACGGATATCAACGACTGGATCTGGCTCCAATTCAACTTGGCACGAGAAGGCGACAAGACGATTGAGATGGCTGGCGAGTCATATGGCTTGGCCGAGTTGCAATCGAGCATCCGAGAAATTGGCTTGAAGCACTTCCCCAAGTCAAGCTCGGAAGATAGCAACGGTAGCTTCGGCATGTTCTTCTACCTGCAGATTCTGTCGGGTATGTTTGAGGATGCCATTGCCTACCTGTACCCCTTCTCATATGTGGACGCTGTGCATTTCGGTCTGGCGCTTGAGTTCTATGGTCTGCTCCGACCAAGCGACGCCATGTCGCCATCCAATGATCTGCGCAGCTACAGCACCAAGAACCTGCCACAGATCAACTTTGGCCGCATGATTGGATACTACACCCGTGACTTCAGGGCTGCTGATGTGGTGTCTGCTGTGGACTACCTGACCCTCATCTGCCTGAACCGAGATCTTGGTGGTGAGGCGGGCGAGCGACACGGCAGCCTCTGCCATGAAGCTCTGCGGGAGCTGGTCCTGGAGACGCGCGAGTTCAGCAAGTTGATTGGTGACATTCGACCAGATGGTCGACGAATCCGTGGTATCATTGAGGAGCGCGGTCCTCTCATTGGTCTCGATGCCGAGGACGACTTTGTCAACACGGTCACTCTTCAGGCCGCCAGCTTTGCGGACGAAAACGGCCGCACAACGGACTCAGTGCTGCTGTACCATTTGGCCGGCGAGTACGACACGGTTGTTGCCATTGTCAGCCGCGCACTGAGCGAGGCTGTCTCTCTCGAGATTGGCGAGGATCCCATGCGACTCATGCCTGTCAAGCCCCGAGCTGGCGAGCAAGAGGTGGAGGCTGGTAGCAGTCTCAGCTTGGCGTCTATTGATGACCCAGTGGAGCTGGCCAAGACTATGATGAGCATGTATGAGAGAGATGCCATGTTCTACAGGAGAATCCAGGATCAGAACAAGGTGGCATGCCGAGTGCTGTTGGAGATGAGCAGCATCAAGGGCCTGGTGGAAGCCGGACAGTGGGCTCAATGCCTCGACGTAAGTTGCGACGTCTCTTTGAAACGCAGAATGATGCTAACCTGAATTCAACAGAGAATCCGAAGTCTCGAGATCCTGCCTTTGGATGCCGCAGGCGATGGCAGCACTATCCGAGCATACGCCTCCAAGTTCTCCGGTCTCTCACAGCCCGTGTCGATCAACGTGCCCAACCTGCTGATGTGGACCATCATCTGCTGCGTCCGCCAGCGAGAGCAGCTGACGAGCGGCCAGTTCAGTGGCAACGAGGGAACTCGACGACTGATGGTGGACCAGCTCAAGCAGATGACGCTAGACCTCACGACATACACCAGTCAGCTGCGTTACCGGTTCCCGCCTCACCTGCACGAGGCTCTCGCAAGGGCATCGGCAGAGTAGAGCTTTGGCGTGCGAGATTTTACACATTGGTTTGTTGAATAACTTGTTGGGAATGCCGGGGACGCAATAGATCGGGCAGACCGGACACGAAAGGCCATGTGCGAGATGAGTTTGCGGGCTTTGTTGTGGAGGTCCGTGTTGATGATGTCAAAGATTTTTGGAGGAAGAGAGGGCAATCTCTTTTTGTTTGCGGGTTTATAGGAATTGTACCATCGCATATTGACTGACGCACACTGTTGAAATGGGTGTTCTGTGACGTTGCTAAGGCCTATGGTCTGTCGTTATAATGGTCAACATGTGTCAAAGCTACCTACCTTGGGAGAGTTGGTATGGTACTGGAGAGAGGTTGATACTGAATGATGTGATATCAGACTAAAGGCGCCCATAACCAGAAAGCTGAGAGCATAGAAGAGATCAGCAATACGTAGCAGGGTAGTTCTATTGGTCTAGCAAGCAAAGTTCAACTCCTGGGGGCGTCTTCTCGCCGGATTCACGAGCTCACTTGACCAACTATAGCCGTATAATATGCAAATTTTTCCAATAGGCGCAACGTAGAGATGTTCAGAATTGTTAGAAACCAGGTCACGAATATAAATTGCAATCATACACGCTCTGCCTACTCGTAGAGCGGCGTACCAAGCCAGATTAACGCTAAAGATGTGTGTCACAAGCCAAGTCACAGCTGAAATTCTAGAAACTTTCCGAAACGGTTGAAGCAATAGACCAAGACCTTGCCTATAATGAGTTTTAGCTGCCTTCTTTTGTGACGGTTTCCCATGCAAGCTGCCGCTTTGCATGCTTGCCTAGATAGGTATAGAATGCCCCGACAATGAGTAGGTACCTTATATCTCTTTGAGCGCCACAGCTCACCGTTAAGTCGCTGCAATGCAAGAGATATATCAGAAATGATAGAAGTTGGAGGTTGGAATATTACCGCCTGTGGGCTTCTGTAGGGGGCTAGCGTGAATGGGTCAGATGTAGTAGCATGGGTGATGTGTCTTTTTTCTTCTTCTGGGATTCCCTGATTGAATTCCATGGGCTTTGATTAAAGGGGCAATCTTCCAGAAATGTGGTTGTAGTCCCTTGCTACCTTGGTACTTGCAACTGGGCAGTTTCGTTGTATCCAGCTGGGAGGGCTGATCTCAAAACCGGTCATAGCTGGCCATTGTCAGCAGCAGCTCATCATAAGTCATGCAAGCATTGGCATAGCTATGTGAGGAATCATCATCATCGTTGTTGTTATTGTTATCCTCAGCCATATCGCTACTGTCGTTATGGTTGCTTTAGCCAATGTCTAATGAATCACCGGGACAGCAATCACCTATCCTATGACAGGGACATCATCATTATACGGCGGACGAGTGTCCTCCTGGGAGCCTAAATACTGCTCCCCTTTGTTGGCAGCCTGTTTTAGTGCTGCTTTACGTAAACGTCGTCCCAAATGCCGTGGAGAGGTGCCCATGGGGAGCATCCGACGACGGCGCCATATCGCGCGCATCATTGAAGCTATTCATTCCTTTGATTCCTTGCACAAGAGAATACGAGACGGAACTAGAATCTAAGATTAAGCTTGGGAATTTGCTTGTGGGAGATCGCTTCGACTTGACATTAAAGGCATGGCCGCCACATTTAAATGTCAGAGGTTATCCTAACCACTATAATCCCCTTCATGATGAGCTTCTGTCACTCTCAGATCTACGGCGCCACAGCCTTCTAGGAAACCAAAGAGAATTATTCACATAACAATAGGGTTGCAAACTTTTCAAACAACTAACAACCAGATTTGATTTATGAATGTTGGCTACGTAGGACTAAGGGTACGTGCATTGGCATCTGGCATCTAAAATACGCCAACTATCAGTCACTAAGAACAGACAGCAGCACCATGTGTAGCCTCAGCTTGATTCTTTATGGCTTTGAAACATGCCGTGGGCTTTGGACTACTGCTGTTGTCTATTCACTTCTTTGTCCCAACAAGCTCGTTGCCAAAACCTCAACCGAGAAAACCCCCATCTTCTCATCTATCTCTGTCCATCCTCTCATCTTTTCTCCATCTTGTTGCCTTTTCTCCATCTACTCACTATCATAACCTTTACTTCCCCTTAACAGAACCATCCCGCTACTATTGTCTTCTCTGTATCCCACAGTCTGCGGTCTTCCACTCTTTACTGGTGTGCTCTTCAGGATGGCAAGCCGTGCTCATCTAGACCGAGCTTGTAAGCGCAAGAACGTTGAGCAGAAAGGTGCTGGTCAGAAACGTCCATCTCTGGTCTCCATACATCGCTCGTATCGAATCGCTTCCTCGTCTCGGTCTGTCCAGGCTTCGCCAGGTTCAACTGCATCTGCTACGAGTCATCTGAATGCAACCATGGACGCTGAACAGTCTGGACTAGGATACGCCAATATTCCTCACATGGCTTTTGCTCAAACCGCAGGGGAGAGTCTGCCTCACAGAGACAGTGTTCAGGACGTCCATGGCATCGCTCCTCGGGGTAACCCGTTCGCCCACACTGGCCAGACCATGGTAAGTCATATATCTCGCATGATCCCAAGTTCCTTGGTTTGTCTGATGAAGTCTATTTTGCTCGGAGCCAAGCGGTACATCTTACCTACCCATCGATCCCAACATGGTCCAGGCCGGACAGTCCATCCAACAACTGCCGGGGTCTGCCGCTCAGACCTCTAGTGGACAAGCTGGCTATGTAAACCCCTTGGGTGAAGAGAATGCTAGTAGCATCTCTTATAGCATCTCTTATACCACTGATCCAGTCCGTGAAGCTATGGACAATAATCAAGCGATCAAGCACCTCCTCAACCTCAAGCCTCGCCTTTTTAAGGAGCCGACTCGCGCCAACCTCTTGGCACTCAACTGGTATTCGAGGAGATCCTATTCTAAGCTCTTCGAGTCAGAGCTGAGAGATGTCGATGTTGGCACCGAGTCCAGCCGTGCAATGACTGCAACTTTGACATTGTCCGATCTCTCTCGGGTCGTAAGGAACGAGCTACACTCCATGCTTGACGATCAATGTCGCAAATACCAGTTCTTATTTCACGGTTCTTATTTCAGCATGGATTTGATTTTTCGCATTTATGTCGACCTCAACCTCACCGGTCCAGAGATATGGGCTTTCTACAAGGAGGTCCAACGCAGGCAATGTCATTGCCAAAACGCCTTCTTGTGGAAGAACTTCCTCAAGTGGTGTCAAAAACTTGTCATTGGTAAGGATGATATCCTGGAGCTCGCTCAACAGGAGGCCACGCCGGAGGTTACGCAGAGGATGCTTGGGATTCTGCTGCCACAGCTCACAAAGGCAGCGTTCCAAGCCATTTGGAAGTATTGCGAGCATCTCTTGGACTACGAAGCGACATTCGGCGACAATGCGGCATTGCCCTTCTTTTATATTCGCGCAGTCTTTGCCAAACTCGCCCCAATGATGGTCAGATTGGTCGTCAAGGAGAGGGCGCTGAACGCGAAGGACAAGTCATACCGAGGCGTTATTCGAAACGCGTATCATGACCTGGCCTGGGATCCAGCTCTCCAGAACGTCAATCTGGACATCTTCACCTGGGTCTAAACCCCAACCAACGGGGTCTACTTTGTCGGTATTTCTTGGTTGTCTGCACTACGGCTTTGCTCTGGTTAATTCGGGCTACTTTGTTTTTGAGATTCTCGTTTGTTGGCGTTATGGCTGTGAGCCCTTGGACTGGCAACGGTTTGCTGTATCAAGTTTGATCGTATTAGGTCAATGAGGATTCTGTTGGGTGTTTACATGGGTCACTATCTTACCGTAGCTATTAGCTCGACCGTATGAGGATAGTAGATACAATGGTCGAGTCTCCGCTTTCTTGTCTTTATTCTGGCCAATATCAAAGTCCCACCCAGACTCGGTGTTACTATCGCCAATTTGTTAATTACACCGCGCATCACATGACTTGGGCCGATGCAAAGAACTGCCGTTGATCCGTGCGCGCTCACATCTGGTTCTGGTCGCGCCCATGACTCGGTCACAACATGGAGCTGATGGGCTTTATGAGTCAACCCTCCCCCCTCGGAAGGCCCCAACCTGCTCTTTCCAGTTACAACTGTTCCCACAGACCCGGTAGATCGCTTGTGCGAGGACGCGATCTGCTTTAGCCTTTCCTTCCCTCTCCCTTTGGCTCTGCCTTTTTCTTGCTTCCAGAGATAAGCGCGCGGGGGGGTAATCTCCGGCTTATTTCCCTGAGCTCAGCCCTACCTAGTCGAGACAAGTGAGAGACGAGGATCGCGTTTTGTTTGTTCTTTGGGAAGGAGACAAGACACTTGCTCGTGGTTGGAGTTTACCCATCTCAGGTGGATACAACCTCAACTCATCCCCGTCTCTCACCCCACACACACACACCCAGGCAGGAACATCTCACTTCATTCTATTGTCACTCTCAGCTACCGAGGACAAAGCCCACTCCGACTCGGGGCTCCCTTTGCTCCAATGGCCTCCGGTCCCGGTACCCCGGGGGCGGTGCAGAGTCCCGCCGGCCCCGGCTCCGGTCATGGCCCCGATGATGATTCGGCTTCGCTCAAGCGCGACGCCGACATGGCCAATCCAGGCTCTCCGGCAGCTGGTGATGAGAACGCGAAGAGAAGGAAGAAGGCTGGACCGGGGAGTCGGGGTGTTGCTAATCTGACACCTGAGCAGTTGGCCAAGAAGAGGGCGAACGGTAAGTGACAATGTCTCTGCTTCTCCTTACCTATAGTGATAGGTCATTTCTCCATCATGTTGCAGATGAGCCTACCTGGTTAAGTAAGCATCCATCTGATGGATAACCAAGTCCCTGACTTGCTGAGTCTTGCCTTGATCATCTCATCTCTATCCCATTCATACATCACACCTGACTGACAGATGCAACCAACAACACTCTTACTGACACTTTCTTAGATCGTGAGGCTCAGCGAGCCATTCGCGAACGCACAAAGAACCAGATCGAGGCCCTGGAACGTCGCATCCAAGAACTCACCAATCAGCAGCCTTACCAGGAACTGCAGAGCGTCCTCCGTGCCAAGGAGGCTGTCGAGCAAGAGAATGCCGACATCAAACGTCGTTTAGCTGGCATAGTTGCCATGCTTCAACCCATTATTGGCCAGGGTAAGCCTGTTATTTTCTCTACGTGATAAGCGAGACTGGGGACTAAAACGCCAGGATAGTTGCTATTGATCAGGCATATGTATCTCCTGCCCAGACATATGCACCCCCGGTTCAGCACCCTGCTTCTCTGGGCGTTCACGCCAACCACCATAACACAAACGCTGCCTCAACGCCCGGCAGCGCTGCCTCCCCTCCAAGCCATGACCCTTCTCACACTCAAGCCCACTGGCACTCTCAGCATCAGCAACGTCATCACTCTCCTCACTCATCTGTTGGCCCCCCAGCCACTCTTGAAGCCCAGGCGGCAAACCAATTGTCTCAACAGCGTCATGAACTACGACACGGACTTGAGCTGGGCCCTGAGCGTCTTGGACTGGAGTTCCTCCTCGAACCTTCTCAGCGAGCGAACCGTATGCAGAACGGTGTCAACGGTGCCCAAGACACACCTCAGTTTCACCACATGCCTATGAAGCATGACTGGACAGGAGTGAATCAGGAACGTGCGTTGCACAGTCGCTCAAATAGCTGGGGCTCACAAGGAAGGTCGGGCCAGTCTGGACAAGAGCAACAGCATCAAGGCCAATCAAAGCCGCAACACACTCTCTCGGCTGCTCACACACCTGAGAGCGTTCATAGCCCTGGATACAGTCCCGCCATGAGCGCAGTCGGCGTATCTGTGCCTCGTAGCGAGCCTACAGTCGTCGACCCTACAGCCCCTATCAAGAACTGTGCACCCACATGTCCTCTCGACTCATTGCTGCTCGACTTTTTAAGTGAGCGGCGTCAACGTGCCGCCGATGGCCTCTCTGCGCAGGAGGTAGTTGGTCCTCGCTACCCCTCTGTCTCCTCGCTTCTCAACCCCGCCAACAGCGCATACAGCCATCCTCTGTCCAAAGTCTTTACCGATATACTAGCCACATTCCCTGACATCTCGACCCTCCCCGAGCGCGTGGCTGTGCTCTACATCATGTTCCTCGTTATGCGCTGGCAGATTGCTCCCACCAAGGAGAACTACGACCGTCTGCCAGAATGGATGACACCACGTCCTGTGCAAACCACCATCCCACATGCTGCTTGGCTCGACCACATCCCCTTCCCCAAGATGCGTGATCGTCTTGTCCGCGATCACAACCCCCTCCTGTACCCATTTGATAACTTCTTTGTCCCATTCACCACCACACTTTCATTGTCCTGGCCATACGAGGAGACCGACACGCTGCTGCAGAATCCGGACAATGATGAAGTCATGATCAACCCCGTGTTTGAACGTCATCTCAGGAACTTGGACAACTGGAAATTGGGAGATGCTTTTGCCAAGGCGTTCCCTTCCCTGGTTGGAACATTCAACCTCAGCTCTTCTACTTCTCCTCGCCCGTCGTCATCCGGTAGCAGATAAGGGTGCGTCGAGTTACTTAGACTTGGCGGAAACAAGATGGCCTGTAACATTATTTATTTATCGTCTTGGGCGTTAAGGTGTGCTATGCTATATTGGACAATTTATTCGGTTCGTGGAGGGCACGGCACGGCACGGCACGGCACAGGTTTCTCTTTGTCTTGGTACGAAAAAAAAGTGTTGCATCTGATATCTGTCCTCGGGTTATGGATGGTTATTACACCAGTAGAGGCTACCACATAGGCAGTCGGACATGATAGATTTGTCTTTTCGGTAGTCAGGAAAGTATGTATGCATGTATGCACGCGGCTGTAGCGAAAACTTGGCATACTGAAGTCTCAAATCGAGACTTGGTATTTGTGTATTGTAATATTATATATCACTTTGCCTCGGAATATTGCAAAGCTAATCAAATTCGAGGGGAATCTGCCAAGCCTCATGACTTTCCTTTGACCTCGCAAGGGGGCTGAATAAGAAATGGCCGGCTCTATGATTTCTCACCAGAATTCCTACTATTATAAAATTAAATTATAAAATAATAAAAAACAGCTGACAGTTAATATTAGTTCTTAGAAGACTATGTAAAGGTTAGTATTTATTTTATTTAATCTTTTTATATTTATTAAGTATTTTTTAGCCTTGTAGTAGAATATTAAAATAGGATAGGAAAACCTACTAATCAGCCATTTCTTATTCACCTCTGGTGCCTCGCAAGTGCCACGCGATTTTCCACTTCGACATCGTTGTGCAGATTTCATCTGTGAATCTATTCAGGGTATTCCTGGACCTCAGAGTCCTGAAACATGGTGTGTTGCTCGATATCAACGTTGGCTTTGTCCCCATCAGCCCCTTGTCTTTACAAAACCTCAGAATCGCCGTCAGAATCTTCAGGAGGCCGGTGATTGCCATAGTCTTGATCGGCGTCGCATCGTGATCTCGGTCCTCATCTGAATCCGCAGGGAGCTTCTCATACTGCGGCATGCCCATGGTCACTCGTTCACTAGAGTCGTAACGAGGACAATATAGGCCATTCGTATCTTCTAGGACGGCAGAGCACTCGCTTGTCCCCGTTGAAAGAGCAGGCAGAAACATTGTGGACACGCCTGAGACTTCTTTGCCTTTCTCTTCTTGTCTTCTTTTTTTACTCTTTGTTTCCCCTGATACTTGTCGCAGCAGCTACCCCTTGCCAATAATACCAGTTTCAATGTTTGTCGATCTCGACACCGCTCTCCTAAGACGCAACAAGCGCAAAACCAATCTCTCCCTGTCACTGGATAATAGATGCGTCACCTGTCAAGCCGAAATGAAGATCGCTCGTATGATTGAACAGTTTGAAAGACCCAAGGAGTTGGGTAACCCTCGACACCTCCGGCAGGTCTTTGAAGAGGCAACCCAAGAGACTTGGAAATGCCCCGTCGGTTACACCAAGCGATTTCTTCAGCCCATCAAGGACATCCGACAGCCATCCAGAAACCAGCAGCACAACCATCATATTGTCATTCTTGACACGGAGTTTTCTATTCACAAGCGACAACTCTGGGAAGTCTGTGTGATTGATCGAGTCTCTGGTAAAGTACTCATCAATACACTAATCAAATACCCCAATAACATCTAACACTCTAATAGGTCTGTGAAGTGGAATCGGATCAGCCAGGCGCATGGGAAGAGGGTATACTCAAAGAGTCGCAAAATCGGACAGATGGACGTGTACGGTGTCGCCAAGCGGCTCGTGGAAGTCGGCGTCACGCCACGAACAACTTTTCTTACGTGGCATGTCAGCTCCTTCGACCTGAAGCTCCTTAGGAAGTTTCTAGAGGGGGGGGGGCTACTACAACATCGTACCCCATGAAGATACATGCATACCTATGATCCCCCTTTTCCGGGGTCACCTCTCGAGGGATAAGTTTTGCCTCAAACTGGAGGTTGTATTCCCCGTCCTGTTCCCCACGAGTCAGCTCGTGGGAAAGAATCACAGGGCATACATCGACTGCCTGCAGACATTCCTGATGTGTGAGGTTTTTGACCACGTGTGCGAGCCGGTCGAGAGCCGGAGCAAGTGGGAACCGACCAAGTTTGAGAACCCACCGCAACGCACTATTGAGCCTCATTCATGTCGAGAAGATGACGAATCAGGTATGATTGAGACATCTTGTTACTATAACAGCTACTGATCAGAGGAATAGGGTCAAAAAAGCAAGCAGCCAGCCCAACTTCAGCCAACTCAACTTCAGGCTTACCGCCGAAAAGATCTAGTAAACGCAAGCGCAGCGAAGTGTCTCTAAAATCACAAAAGACTATCAAGTCCTACTTTCTGCCAAAAGAGCGCCCGTCTAAATAGAAGGCTCTGATTATATAAATAGAATTGTTCTGATTATATGAATAAAATGGCTGTGATTATGTGAATAAAATGGCTGTGATTATATGAATAAAATGGCTGTGATTATGTGAATAGAATGGCTGTGATTATGTGAATAAAATGGCTGTGATTATATAAATAAAATGGCTGTGATTATGTGAATAAAATGGCTGTGATTATATGAATAAAATGGCTGTGATTATGTGAATATAAGGTCCTATTAATGCTAAAGAAATTAGATATGGCTAGGTGTAGCTATTATTTAAATGTAAGAGAGGTTAATGAAAATATAGAAGTTAGAGATATGGTTATGAAATTGAGAAATATAGAAGCACTTGACTTTTTGTGTGGGATTAGCAATCGGCTTTTGTGGGAATACCCTCATCACTTTACATAGTTGGTCTACCCAGTATCAATCAAGATCTTAGACCATGTTGCTCAGAGATTTCAAGTTTCATCACCCCACGTCATGGTCCCAAAGGAAAACTTCCGTAACAAAGGTCCCTCGCCAATAAACAAGCTCGGCATCCTCTCTCTTGGCATCTTTTGGAACATCAGTGCCTTGATAGGTGCATCAACATGAATTGAGTTCGTGGCCGGACATCGTAGTTGACGTCCTGACTTTAGTGAAAACAGCTTGACAGTTCCGTTATCCTGGGCTGCAGCGACAACCTTGAGCTCTGTGCTAACATCCCAACCAACGTGAAAATGTGCCTCGTTTTGATGCCCCTGGAATTGTAACAGCGGTTCCGTTCTGCGTGTGTTGCGTGAAAGGAAGCGTAAGTCGTAAAGAGCCATTGAGCTCCGTAGCCCTGACACGAGGACTTGGTGTGTATTCACGCTCTTGATATGTGATATAGAGCTTGTGTGTTTCGCGAAAGACCACTGTGCTTCAGGGGCACGAAGGTCCGCCACCCAAAGCCTCGGCTGCCTCCCTCCGGCGAGCAAGACATTGTGGTTTTCCTCTTGAAAGTCCTGCGCAAAGATTTCCTGTGGGAGATGCATGCCCTTAGGTGCAACACCGGGTGCAATAACTGAAAGGGTCTCATTGGAGCGTACCTGAAGAAGGCCGTTGTTTGAGCCAACAACACAGATGAGGTCTGAGGAGGCTGGGGCGGGTGTACAGCTATGTACAACCCATTCGTCGAGAAGGCCATGGCGAACAGATAGTCTTTGGTAATGATTCGCTGCTTTCGATCAGCTGGAGTTGGAGAAGGGGTTAAGGTTGGGACAGAATGGCGTACTTTCTCCGAGAAGCCAGTGTGGGCGTGTCGTATCTTCGAGACTTGATAGCAGTGGAGAGAAGAAGTAGAGGCCGCAGCTGCTGTCAGGTTCTCGCGAGGTCAAAAGGATCTTATGTGAAGGGCGGTGATATTTGATGGATGACATCTGGGGACATCGAACCATCTCCGTGCGGAATGAAAGAGCTCTACCAGAAGAACTGGGTGCTTCCCGTGCGAAATGAATTCTATAATACGTTAGTGGTCGAGATGGCCCAAGAGCGTTGTAGACCCGCTTGTCGTTTTGATCTGTAGGTATATAACTTCCTACCAAAGTCTCCTCGTCCAAAGCTGTATGTGTGGTCAGTCTGCTCGTCCATTCCATGAATCACAACTACATCAACTCACTGGCATAGGCAACTCCTAACCCTGTCTTCACATCTTCTCCTGCAACGTAAAAGCATGGCATATTTGCATACCGCTGCCTCGCAAAGCTCGGTGCAAATGGTACATCTCCCTTAGCTACCAAGCCTCCCGCCCACGTCGCAGCACCAAGGTCGCCATCCTCCATCATACCACGGCCGTGCTCCGAGTTATAAGGCAGGCCAATCTCACGGACCAGAAGACCAGAAGCTACAGTATTATTGCTGATAAAATGCCGTTTGATGTGATATCGTACTAGGTGTGCTCTGCGCTGTGATGCCTTCTGGGCTTTGTGTTCGATCTTGCGCCTCTTGACCGCATCTGTCGACCATGCAGCCGAGGAAGGTGCTGTTTGTGTCTTTTCAATTTTGAAGTATTTCTTTTTTTCATGATCTGTATTGAGTTAGCTGGACAACGTCATGCCAGGCGAGCTGGGTCGTTTACCATAATAATAGCCTGGAATCTCACGATTCATTTTGACGACCTATGTAGTAGACGCACCGTTTCGCCGAATGTGCCTTCCAACGATGAATATATGAGAAGAGTTAATTAAACCTTTGCGCAAGCAGAACGTGGAGGCCGAAAATTGATGTCATTGAGAAAGTGGGTAAGGCTGAAAGAAAGCCGCTTTGCAAGGTGGAGGATCATGCATAACATCACGTGACAACCGACTTACACAAGGATCATAATACAATAAAGATTCCTACAACAGTAACGACTACAAGATGGAAAGGCGTCACTTAAAAGGGAGCATCAATTCAAACAACTAGAAGAATTACAAGATTTAAAAGCATCACTTAAAAGGGAGCATCAGTTTGTTTTACTCTTTATTATTAGGTGTCTAAAAAGACGTTCTCTAGGGGTATGAAAGTTTCCTCTGCCACTCCGGGTCGAGTAATACGATTCAAATTTAGACAAAGCGAAAGCGAAAAGTCCGGGCGATGGTGATCCGGGTATATACCATCTTTGTTTACTGAGACTTCTCGTGCTGAGTCGAGACACGCTGAAGGGAGACAACTGGGAGGAGAGTTAGTAAGACAAAGTGACAGGGACGCTTGGCATGAGTTAAACTTACCGAAATCCTCAAGAGATCGCTGCTTCTGGTTCTTGCTAGGAGACTTGCCGTGCATCATGTTGTCGAAGGCTGAACTGCCGGCCATGAAATAATAGAGACCACCCATGACACAGAAGACGCCGAACGAGAAGATCCAGACTCGAACGACAGCAACAATACTGGTCTGACCACCAACAAACCAACCGAAGATACAGAAAAGCGTGGCAAGGATATCGACGACCAGGATGGCGCCAGAGAGTTGCCAAGAAGGGATGGATGACCAGAAAGGACCGTTGGCACGAGTGATGAAGATGAGCCAGTTCTCAGTAAGGGAAATCTCAAGGAAAAGAATCTCATCTAGAACACCAAAGTTCTGGGCAATACCACCATCCTCGCCGTTGGCCAACATAGTGGTGAGTGCGATCCAGGTACCGACAGCAAGGACTATGCCTAGAACGACAGACATACCCCAGAGCTTTGGCAGGTTCCACTTAACGGGGGTCTGAGAGAAGGGGGCATTGTCATAGGCAATAGCCAGGGTGGCAATATCAGCGAAAATGGCGATGAAGACCACGAGTTCGATGTTGAGAGACGTGTTGAGGATGGCGATCCATAGACCCAGGAAGATCTCCATATGCAAGGATAAAGCAATGCGATAGACCACATAAGCATACATTCTGTGGAAGATTTGACGCGCTAGATGCTGTTAGAATCTATATAAACAAAAGTATGAAGTCTCGTGATGTGTCGTGTCTTCTGTGGTGTGGTGGGAGTCAAGATAGAAAGTGGGGCGAAACAACGCAAATGAACATGAAATGTCAGGCAAGGAGGGGTAAAAGAACGCTAAATAAGTCCAAAAACAAAGCGAGGGCATCTTGTATTATCTTGGGGAGTCTCCATTGCATAAAATGAAAAGGGGAGAGAGAAGGGAGAAAGGGGGTTCACAAGAACATTCACAGGTTTGTACTTACATGTCTTCAAAGCATCGATGATGGCACCTAGACCGGGGGCAAGGAAAACGATATCGGAAGCAGAACGAGCAGCATCAGAGGCACCCTCGACGGCAATACCAGTATCGGCCTTCTTCAGAGAGGGAGCGTCGTTGACACCATCACCAGTCATGGCAACGAGGTAACCACGCTGCTGGAGAATCTCGACGACATTGTACTTGTGCTGGGGGAAAACTTCAGCGAAACCATCGGCAGCCTCGACGAAATCGTAGACCTCGGAACCGGGCATGTCACCGCCGCCACCAAGACCAAGACGCTCAGCGTTGTAGACGTTGGTACCGAGACCGAGCTGACGGGAAGTTTCACGAGCAATACCGACGGCATCACCAGTAAGCATCTTGATAGAGAGACCGAGACGCTTGGCTTCGTTGATGGTGCGAGCGGTGTCATGGCGGGGAGGGTCAGAGCAAGGCATGATTCCGAGAATCTCCCAAGCACCCTCACCTCGCTTGCGGGCAACACCAAGAGAACGGAAACCGCGAGTAGCAAATTCAGCCACACAGTTCTTGTAAGCATTATCCACTTCCTCGGGGATAGGGTGGTCCTCCTCGACAGTCTTGAGAACGAAGAGAGGGGCACCCTTGACACAGATGATACGCTCGCCCTGGGGAGACTCAACAACAGCCTGCACCTTCTTGGAGACGGGATCGAAGGGGTGGAAATCGAGAACCTTGTACTTGGACAGAACGCCCTTAGCACGGGGGTAGTACTTGAGAGCCTTGAGGAAAGCCTTGTCAATGGCATCAATACCCTTCTTCTTGCGGGAAGCGGCCAGACAGGCAGTAAGCATCAGGTCATCAGGCTCGACGCCAGCAACACAGAAAGGCTCGGCGAGAGAGAGCTTGTTCTTGGTCAGAGTACCGGTCTTGTCAGAGCAGAGAATCTCGACTCCAGCAAGGGACTCAATGGCGGACAGCTTCTGGACAATGGCCTGCTTCTTGGCGAGGTAGGCAGCTCCGACAGCCATGGTGGTAGTGACGACAGCGGGAAGACCGACAGGGACACCGACAATGGTGATAGCGAGGGTGAAACGGAGGATATCGACGATGCCATTGCTGCGGTAGAAGGACGAAACCCACACGACAAGCAGAGTGGCCACGACGAGAACCAGCAGGATTGTGCCTTTTTGGATATGTTAGTCGAATCAACGCTCGAATATGTCTTAAGAGTATTGGATTAATCTCACCAATTCCATTCAGTACTTCGGTGAAGTGTCCAGTGCCTCCAGCAGACTGGGAAACGAGTGCGGCCGCTCGACCGACGAAGGTGTTGTCGCCTCAATATCAAGTTAGTTACATGTCTTCCAACAAGGCAGGATCGGTAAGGTGTATGTATGTTTGGAGGGGAGGTAGTACCAGTGGCAGTAACGATAACGAAGGCCTCACCACGCTTGACGGCAGAGGAGGCGTAGCAGTTGTCACCATGATGCTTGTCGACAGCGAGAGACTCTCCAGTGATGGCAGACTGATCAACCTGGCAGAAGCAACCCTCGGTAACAAAACGACCGTCAGCAGGGATGATAGTTCCTTCTTCAACCTGTAGGATATCGCCCGGAACGACCTCGGGGGCCTCAATCTCCTTTAGAGTGCCGTCTCGGAGAACAACAGCCTTGAGGGCCAGAGTCTTCTTGAGCTCGTCGACAATAGAGCCCGCTTGGTATTCCTGCCAGTTTGTTAATGGTATATAGCTGAAGTAGTAGCATAAGAACTTACTTGGATAAATCCTACGCATGCGTTGAGCAGCAACAGAGCGCAAATTACGCCAAAGTCTATCCAATCTTCTAGACCAGCTGCAAGAACAGCTGCGGCTTCCTATGAAAAAAGAATTAGTCCAATTGACCCAAATTTGAGCGAGAAACGTTGAAAAAGGTTTAGAACCCCATGTCGTGTCGTTGGGTGCCGAACATCTCCGCATGTGGGGCCGGTCCGGGCACCGGTGGTGTCCAACCACCACGACTTCAACGACACATAGAAATTCGCAGAAATCGCAAAAATACGAGGGCAGGCTCAAATAAAACCACGCACCATCACAAACTGAATAGGCCCAACGAAGAACATCAGGAACTTCAGGATCATATTCTCTTTCTCCTGCAAAGTGTGGCATTAGTACAAGCAATCGAAGCAAGAATAGGGTCCTTATCGTGGCCGGAGCCATACATACCTCCTTCATTTGGTTAAGACCATACTTGCGGCGTCTGGCAGTCACCTCGGCTTCGGTCAAACCGACACGGGAGTCGGTTTGGAGCATATCCTCCGGAACGACGCGTGCGCCACCGGGCTGGGTCTCCTCTTCCTCCTCGAAAGCGTGGCCGTCCTCGGACTCGAGATCCTCGATCAGAGCGTCCATGTCC
>JAJJWO010000028.1:0-20364 GCA_021655895.1 Fusarium sp. NRRL 66739
GCTGCTATAGGAAGGAAGGTGTAGCTGCCATAGGAAGGAAGGTATAGCTGCTATAGGAAGGTATAGCTGTAATAGGAAGGTGTAGCTAGGTGTGGCTAGGTGTGGCTAAGTGTGACTATAGGGACTAATTTCAGGCTAGCCAATCATATCAAGGCAGAAGACCCACAGCAATGGTCGGGTCAGTTGAGGTTTTAGCACTGGTCGGATGACTAGGGGGGGTCAATGGTCGGTTGACCTGTACTCTCCCTCGGTAAGCTCGGCAATCAAACACATTACCCCTCCATTCTATCTGTACCGAGGACAGCTTAGATTACTCAGGGTCACATAGTGTATTATTCATGCGGACCTTTGTGCCATCATTTGGGCTAGGTAAACTTTATCAGACGTTGATAAACCAGGGTATTAAAGTAAAAGCTCAATCCTAGTCAGGGGCCAGTCTCTGTCGTTATTACTTTGTATAAGTTGACCAAGTCTAGACGCTAGAAATGCAATCGTTGGTGTTGTTCCTGAAACGACCATGGTCTTTTAGCGTCGGCATTCTCGGGAGGGATTCAAGTTTCGCATTTTAGCATGTTTTCAGGTCTGTCGTTGTTTCATGGCACGAACTACGACCTTAGCAGGGGCAGACTCGTGCAGTAATTTCCGCGTTAGCCGTTATGCTAAGATGATCGGCTTAAGGCCTCCCTGTCCGAGTCAAATTCGACACATATAAGTTTGTTTAACCACTCATATTTACTACCAGTAAAACCTGCCATTTGAGCTGTCATTTTCTTTGCCGTCATGCTCAGGCTTCAAACATTCACCTTGGCTGCCTTCAGCTGCCTTCATGCCGCCACTGCATCAACTCACTCATCCGCCCATGATGCCGACGTTTTTGCCGAATACGATTACATCGTCGTGGGCGCAGGAGCGTCTGGCCTCACTGTTGCGAACCGCTTGACTGAGAACTCTGGTAGCTTATCACTGACCACAATTACCTCAAGGGGCGTGCTGACTTGGTTTCTCAACAGATGTGACTGTTCTGGTCATCGAAGCGGGCGACTTGTAAGACAATGTCAAGTTATTGTCGACGGTAATTCTGACATGTAAGCAGCGACAAACACGAAGATTTCGTCACCATTCCAGGCCTTGCCGGCGGCGCTATTGGCACCAAGTACGACTGGAATCTCACCTATCCCGCCAGTCCATCCCTCAATGGACGCAATGTGTCGATTCCTGTAGGTAAAGTCGTTGGCGGCTCCACCAAGCTGAACCGCATGGTCTTCGATCGAGGGTCAAAGGCGGATTATGACTGTTGGGCTGAGCTGGGTAACACCAAGTGGCAATGGAGCTCTCTGTTGCCTTATTTTAAGAAGGTATAGTACTAACTTGCCGTCGATATACTACTGCTGGCTGAACATTAGATAATAGACCGAAAAGTTTGCTGAACCTCATGCCGATATCAAGAACGAGTACGGCATCTCTACGGACCCTTCCGCGCATGGCTACTCAGGATACATCGATTCCACGTACTCACCCTTCTTCTGGCCGACGACGAGTAAGCCCAATCCCCGGTCCTCACCAGCTCCAATTATGGGAACTAATTGTAACAAATGTTTACAGAGAACATTGTCCAAGCTACTAGAGAGCTTGACATTGATATCTCGGTTGACCAAGCCAATGGCAACGCCATCGGAGGATACTTTTGCCCTCACAACCAGAACCCCAAGAAAGTCGTACGCTCCTCTGCCCAGGACTACTTCAGCGCCGTCTCTCAGCGCAAGAACCTCCGGCTGCTGGCGGGTCACCAGGTTACCCGTGTCATTACCAATAAGGCCGGCAGCTCTGTCAAAGCCACTGGAGTTGAGGTAAGACGTCGCCCTGGATGGCCTCTTGCCGTTGGCTTACAACATTATTGCAGTTTGCCAAGAACAAAAGCAGCACCCGAAAGACGGTCAAGGCAAAGAGAGAAGTCATCCTTGCAGCTGGAGCGATTCACACGCCCCAGATTCTTCAGGTGTCAGGTATTGGTGGCAAGGCTTTACTAGAAAGCATCAATGTGCCGGTGGTTGTTGATCTGCCAGCCGTGGGAGAGAACTTCCATGACCACGTCTTGGTAGCCGTTGTTAGCACCAGTAAGTGGCTGATTATATCACAAGACATTAGATATTGACAGTGAATAGTCAATGCACCTCTTCAAAGTGGCAATCTGACCAGCAACACCACGTTTGCCGCTGAGGCTCGGACTCAATATAATCAGCAAAAGAAGGGGCCTCTAACAACACCCACTGGCGACTTTATTCTATTCCTGCCTCTTTCTAACTACACAAGTGCTGCCTCAGACATCCATAAGCAAGCCTTAAGCCAAGATGGTACCAAGTTCCTACCTTCAGGCACCCCCGCTACCGTCGTTCAGGGTTATAAGAAGCAGCAAGAGGTTCTTAACCGTCAGTTGCTTAGTGTCAAGTCAGCTATCTTAGAGGTAATCTGGAGCGATGGCCTCGTCGTTCTAGGACTTCAGCACCCTTACTCTCGCGGATCCGTTAAGGCCAGGTCTTCTGACATTTTCGACTCCCCTGTGGCCAACGCAGAGCTACTTAAGAACCCTCTTGACGTTGCCATTTTGACCGAGGGTGTTAAGTTTGCTCGAAAGCTTTCTAATACACCCTCGATCAGGAAGTTGAACCCATTAGAAGTTGCCCCTGGAGCTAACGTAGCAAGTGACGCCGACATTGAACAGTTCGTCCGTTCTGGTGCGTCAACGCTATTCCATCCTGCCGGCTCCTGTAAGATTGGAAGTCGCAGTGAAGGAGGTGTTGTTGATGAGAGCTTACGGGTTTACGGCGTGACTGGACTTCGAATTGTCGATGCTAGCGTTATGCCTTTGCTTCCCGCCTCGCATCTTATGACGACCGTATACGCAGTTGCTGAGAAGGTAAGTGGCAATGACTTCTTAAATATGAGATCAATTACTAACTTGTACAGGCTGCGGATTTGATCAAGCTTGGCTAGACGAACCTTTGCCCTGTAGATGGACTTGAATTATTCTATGTTTATGTTATGAGGTTTTCTCAACCCTATAAGCTTGGCTTCTATAGATATTGTTTTATTGTAAATATTGTCAGTCAAGTTTATTATGATTGGATAACGGAGGACAAACTGAGGAAGAATTGAGAAGCAACAGAGATAAAGGTGGAGATGAGAATGAGAACCCTGTCTCTAGCGCCAACACAGCGTGTCTTCGGACTTTACCAAAACCGAAGGGGGCTTATATCCCATCAAAGGAAAATTGTGCGTGTGTGTTACTTCTAGGTTACCCTTCTTGGCACGTAGCCCCTTATCTTTTGGACGGTGGCTTCTGATTGTCGTAAAACTCGGCGCTCGACCGACGACACTTGGGCGCAGGGTATTCCTCTGACGCAAATTGACATTCGAAAGCATTGTCAATTGTGTGGGCATTGGAATATATGATTAAATAAATTGTGTATAACTTGGAGCATGGAAAGTCTCACGCCATGAGTGGTCAAGTCACTACGCATCCACAGGACAAATCTGGCCACCTTCAAGAAAGAGAGTGGTGCCTTTAGGTACAAGACACTTCAACTTCAAATACATCCATGTTCAAACTAGAGGACAATACCTTTTATCTCGAGACTTACCTATTATGAAAATCAAGCAGTCAACAACGGGGACGCTACATACATATTCATAAAACCCCTCTTCAGCCTATCCGGAATTCCAGCAATGCTCTGCAATCCACTCACGTCATCCCATCTCAAGCTCTGGGCCAAGACGCCCACGAAGCCCTGTTGGCCTTTTTCTTCTAGCACAGGACTTACCCATGCCTCACGAACATCTTCATATCGCTTCTCGATGTCATCATTCGGTCTGACTGGAGCCCATGCGTCCTCAGCAGTGACCACGGCAGGAAACGACCGTTCTGCAGTCAGCTCTTGGAGGTCTGCATCCGCAACCTTGAAGGCCGGGAATGGGTCTGGAGACATGGTTGGCTTGGGTGCAGTGACTCTTACGCCTACCATGAGAGGAGGGCTACCGTCATTTGCCTTGAGCAGGTCATCGACGTTATTTCCGCTCTGGCGTGGATCAGTTCGTCGGTCATCTAGGATGTGTTAGCCATTTCAAACGAGTTTAGCAATAGCAGAATAGAACTGAGTTCTCTCAATCACAAGAGAGGACGAGAAAGAAAGAAAGCCGACGCGCAAGACTTACACTTTGCCCACAGAGCACTTGGAAGCATTTGGACGTGTCTCTCGAATTGCCAATCCTCGTCAGGATTGCTTCCGTCGTCATGTTTTATCTGAATCTGCAAAGTCGAAGTCATGGACTCAGTGAGCTTCATGGGCTTGCTGAAAACGTCGTTGTGTTGAAGAATTGGAGCACCACTATTGCCTGTCGTGACAGCAGTTATGGCCATCTTGCATTCAGCAATAAAGACAAATGTGCCAGCTCGGACAGTCCATGGGTCTGCCTGTCCTCGCTCTGGTTGATCATCAGGGTTCAAGAGTCCAGACTCGGCAAGGAAGTTGTGTGCCTCGTTCTTGGGTCTCGTCAATGTCGATGCTGCAATGGATTTCTGTTGGCGCCCCATGCTCTCTGGTGCGGCCAAGGCTCTGGCCGACGCAAACGAAGACGCAGGAGAATCCTGAAGAACAAGCTCGTAGAACTGCGACAAGCTGACGTTTTCGTCTTTGGAAACGTAGTCGCCAAAAGGCGGGCCCCAAAGGTACAGTTCTGCACCAATCTGGACCGAAATACGGATGTGGATGAACCAGAAGTCGATGCTGAATCCTACGCCGACAGAGACTCCAGCTGACATGTCAAAGTAGAATGGTCTGTAGTTGATGAGGAAGTTGGCAAAGGCATCGAACCAAGCAGAGAGTGGTCCTGCTCTGAAGGCAGTGTGGAGGCGCCCACCGGCCATGCATGCCTTGGTGGACAAGCCGCCACCCAAATTCCAGCTGATAGCCAGCCGAGGGGGGTTGGGATAACCAACGGGTACGTGGAAGGCCTGGTGGTAGCCGCCCAGAGTAAAAACAAAGTCTCCGATCCGGGCTTTATCGGCAAGAGGCGCATCGAACCAGTAGCAGAGAGCAAAGCCACCGGTGAGATGGCAGTTAGGACTGAGGATGTATGAGCGGGGTGATAGCTGAGCCTCGATCTTGAGGAAGCCATAGTCAAAGTCTAGGACGGCCGCGATGCCCAGCTCGGCATGTGCCAGTTTGAGTCGTGAGTTGGCCGACGGTATGTCACAGGTCGCTGCAGCAAAGATGCCCAGCTTCACCGAGTTTCCAAACTGGACCGCAACTACAGCGTCGACACTTAGCATACGGAACGCAGAAAGCCTCATGCCAATAGCGCCCCAGTACGTGCTATCAAGGGGTTGGAACCATCCACCGGCCGAGGGGTCGACGAGCTCTACAAGTACTTGTTGCGCATTGTCGTTGCCGCTGAGCCGGCTGCTATTGATGAAGGGGAAATCAGATACCTGATCTATCGATGGTAGGCGCACGTTGCTGTTGTAGCCAAAGCCACCGCAAATTCCGCTGATTTCAGCAAACGCAAGCGTCATGAGCGGACCGTTGAGCTTTGCAAAGACGAATACGCTCTGGAAGCTACTATTCTTGTTGTTGAGAGTAATGACGCCGTAGAAGCCGGCAGCTTGGAACTGGTACGGGCGGAAACCGATGATCAACCCGCCAGCATAGTAATCCATGGCGCCGTCATTGCCGTGGACTATAATACCAGCAATGGTCGGTGGGGATCTGTCAAATGATGCTGCCAGGCCGTCAATGTTAACACTGATGTTTGGCAGTTGGTCCAGCGTCTCAAATTGAGTGTTGAGACTGAAGCCGAGGAGAGACAATCCAACCGGACCAAGCTGGAACGTTGCGTCAAAGACGATTGATAACGTCCTATCTTTGTACTTGAGACCAACGTTGCTAATCGCCAGAGCACCTGCTACCTTCTTGTATGGCGCTTGAGCACTAGGACCTCCATCGTCCATCTCATCCTCGGTGCGTCGTCTGCCTTTTCTCCCATCAGAGGCAGGATCCATCAGCGCTCGTGAGTTAAAAGGCTGCGGTTTCATGAAGCCGTAGCTAAGCAGACACATGCGCTCATCCGTGACGCTGCGAATGATGACGGCGAAATGACATCCAGATGGCACCAAAAGGTCTGACAGCTTCGCTTGATCAGGCTTGATTTTGTCAGCAACGAGCAGCTGATCGGCTCCCAAGCCGCTGTTGAATAGAGCGATATCCTCCCGGGTAAGCCCTGTAAGCTGTCCCGGGGCTCTTGGAGGCTTGGGATCCTGAACGAAGAGGAAGTAGAGCTCATCAAGTGGCTGGGTCAATGTACCAACCAGAGGGATCTCAAGCTCCATGGCGCCGAAGCCGTTGATGGCTGCTTTGAAGAGCCGCTTCGAAGGGTCCCTGGCGTCCCATTTGGTGCTATGGAGCTGGGAGAATAGGATTTGCAGATGAGAGATGTTGAGTTGCGTGAGGAGTTGGAATGACTCGATATCAACAGCGTCTACTGTTGTCATCTTCTTCTGAATCTCGATGCGGAACGCGTCCTTGTTGTCACCAACCAGCGAGGTATTGTATACAAAACCTGGTATGTCAAGCTCAGAACCAAGCATCTCTGTCAGGATGTCTCCGATCTTGGCATCCTTTCTTTCTGGGTTGAGCGCCGCCGAGAAGACAAATCCACTAGAGTCGTAGGTAAAGTCAAGGTTCAACCTCAACTCTGCAATGACCAGGTCGCCAGAAATAGCAAATCTGCTCCCCACGGTTGTAGAACCAGTCCCGCTCTGTGGTCTTTCATACGCGTACTCAACACTCAAGGTGTTGATAGCGATGGATTCGATCAGCGGCCCAATGTGGTCTTTTGCATCCTCATCGAAGAACTCTGCTAGTACAGCTGCATAAAGTCCATCGATGGAAGCCTTCAGCTCCCAAGATTGATTGGCTGAAGCATAGCTGAGGGTTCCAACAAAGGCTGCTGGGATATTGAACTCAGAAGCCTCTGGAGGTTCGATCATGACAGATATTCCAACGTCAAAGGTGAAGGCAGAGCTTCTACCCCAGTTGAAATAGGCAGAGATAACAACCTCTCCCAGATAAGGTTGAGGAGCAGAGACAGGAGATCGGGGCTTAGCGGTAGCCGCACACCGAAGGGCAAACGAGTCTTGAGATAACTGAATGGACGCAACCGTTATCTCAGAAGGCAAAGTGTCGGGGATGTTGACCACCTTCTGGCCAGGGATCAGAGTGGCAATGTCGATAGACAGCGCAGGAGAAGCAGTCACGGGCTTCAATATAGCCCACTTCTCTCCACTTGGCTCCAAGTCCAGATCATCGGATGTGCTAAAGTCTATGAGATAGTATCGATCAGTAAACGGCACAGAGCTTCAACTGTGTCATCACTTACCATTCCATAACTCTCCGCTAAGAGTACCATAAGTACCGATTGACCGATCCCAACTGTACGTGATCAAGAAAACAGGAGTATTGGTGCTTTCTCCTCTACCAAAACTTGCAGAAACCTCGATATCGAAAGAGAAAAAACCGAGTCGGGGGTTCAGCGGGTCTCTGCTTGTATCAAGCTCAACACGCAGTCTTCGTAACGTTGCCCCAGGCAGAACCTTGACTCCGTTTTCCTCCTTGCTTAGCAGTTCATCAACTACCGTTTCGACAGCGTCATCTTCTGCAAGCCCAGCCAACCATCTCAGTATTCCTGCAAGCGGATCTGGGGAGAGGAACATGAAGGTGAAGTTGATGGTCAAAGGGGTGAATTCAACGCCGGCGAGCATTGAGACTGTACTGGCAGCGCTGTTGACGGAGCATCCAATGCTGAAGGTCACTTCGCCATCAAAAAAAGGTTTCTCACCATTCTCTGTCAAGGCCAACAGCATCATGCTTTTATATACGACATCTGCGCTCTCAACCACCAGACCTTTCAGGGCAACCGAGAACAGATCCTGCAAGGCCTCAAACTGGGACAGCTGGAACTGTAGGCGAGTTTCCAGCCGTTTATCCGCTGATGGAATGAACCACAGAGCATTCCTCCTGGGAGGTGCATTGGCATCCAGCTTCTTGAGCGTCACCTCGAGGTTGAGGATTGCATCTGGCACATACTGAGCCATGCCGCCTTGGTTAGCCTTGTTGAAGACTTCTTTGAATTTGACTCCCGTGATCTCTTCCGTCTTGACCAAGTCAAGACCACAGGTCAGCATGTTGCCAGTCGTGTCAATTCCAGGGGCGTCAATGCGCGATCCTGTCACATCACCGCCCAGCAGACCGGTGGAACCAAATGTGAAGAGCAAGACATCACTAGCAGAGCTGAAAACGAGCGGCCATGGTTGAGACAGCACGAACTCGAAGCTTTCAATGTTCTTTGCAGCTGAGTCATCGACAGTGAGAGAGCCAGTGGCATCAGGGTCAAGGTTGCGGAACCATTTTACGGTGTCATCGGAAGCACTGAAACTGGCTGCAGGGTCTGGCGTGGCTGCCAGGGTGATGACCTTATTGGGGTTCAAGCCTGCCACGAACTTATCCACGAGGCTATCTGGCGACAAGACTTGAACATTCTGGCCAGGAGTTTGGCCTGCAGAGCTGGCATAGATGCTATAAGTTGTAGCGTCGGTTTGTGCCAAGGAGCTGTTGGTGGGTTCATTGCGTGCAGGGGAGTCTGAGGACACGGTCATGTTGCGACTGCTCTGGGGAGGATTTGCTAGAGAAAGCTTTCTATCCTCGGCCACAGGATGCAACAGGTGGCTTTCTGTCCTCTGTCGCTAGTCTAATCGTCAGGGGCGAAAGCCGGTAGGGTACTGATTACAAGTTGAGTAGAGGTTACTGTCCGCTTTGGGACAGTTTAGTAAGGATTAGTCCGGAAAATGGATGTTGAAACAATGGGTGAACAGACAATTAGGATGAAAAGATATGGAGAAGAAAGAAACCGAGTCCTTTTTCACGGTTCAATGTTGGGGACCGTGATAGACCCCGAACAGCATGGCCCCGAATATGTCGTCTAGCAATCAGCACAAATGAAGTATTGCTATCACAGCTCCTGGTTAGATGCATGCTCATGGATGGCTGTAAAGGCTGTAGAGGGTGTGTGTAGAGTGTAGGGTGTCTTGATGTGCATGCGGCATGTGCTTTCCACCTTGACGCACGTTTTCCCCTCCCAAGTATATGACGCTGAAAGCGTTGCAAGATGTCATGCATACCGGTGTAGTAACCACCGCAGAACGATTGTCACACAAGACTGCAGGGAAATCCAGGTATGTCAACTTGGACTAGCATTATGCGGCGATGAGAAGAGGGGGAGGAAAGATGAGATGCCGAAGTTGGTGTGAGAAAACAACCTAAGATCTGAATAGACATGTGCCCCCAGGGAAACAGTGACCGACAGGTTAACTACCGCTTTAGCTTGCTACTCCAAGTTCCAGTAAAGTCGGACAAGGTCGTCAAGATAGCGAAGGCTTCGTTTCGTCAACTTTGGTCAAACTCGGTCTCCAAGTCTATATTCAATCTTGATCATCACCGCAACTGGCACCAAGTCAACCAACATGAGTCAAGATACTGGAATCGTGGACTTTGACGTCGCTCTCGTGCCCATGCAACTAGATGCATTCGTGCTGAACCCAGCTGTATGCGGCACAGGCCAAGACCAAGACACGACTGCGCGCATTTGCCCCATCACTCAACCCAACTACACATTTCTGAGACTGGATAGCTTTCTACTTCAGAGCGATGTTCAGAATCACGTTGCCCTGCACAACACCGCGCCGGCCTCCATCAACTCACGTTTGACTGACCTGGGCGGTCGTCCCAAGCCCAAGCCTCTCCGCCATCGTCACGGCGTCTATATCCACTGGACCCTGCCTCGATTCTACAGATCAGGCGTCTCTGCCAGTGATTCTGTGCCAGAGTCCAGGAAAAAGGCAGAGAGATTGCGACGTGGGCTAGATGCGACGTCCGCTGCGGCTGGTGACAACTCTACCTACAATTCACCGGACTTTTTGCAGCCGCCAACACGCTGGATCGTCATAAGAAAGATCGAACTTGATACCATACAGCCATCGAGTGCAAAAGAAGCTTTCAAAGACAGAGAGTATGAGGCATGGGTGGTTGAGAGCGACTACGTCTGGTCCCTGGAAGACATCCCCATCCAGGCGGATTTGCAGACCGACGTAGCACCGTTTGTGCTGGGACATGCCGGCACCGATGTAAACATCAACGAACAAGCTGAAGTCTTCATCGGTCGCAAGACACGGCTATCAGACTGGACCGAGAGCCAGAATCCCAATGTTGATCCTCCAGACATCAGTCTCTTGCGGAGTGGAAACCAGCTCTTCGCCGACTTTCAGATGCACAATGCCAACGTCTTTAGTATCTTGGACAACTTCGAGTACGGGGATAGCAAGGAGCCCTCGTATCTCGATTTCGCCAGAGCAAGCTACTACGTCCTTGGATGGCATTGGAAAGCCACTGTTGACCCCCTCTGGAACTCGGGTGCCAACGTCAGTCATGGAGAAAGCCTGCAGTCACTCTTCATGACGTTGAAGGGTACACACGAGGCAAGTCCTGACCCGTGGATGGATCTCCAGAGCCAAATCCGTATTCTTTGTCATAGTTGCATGTACGATGTGACTTGGGACCATGAGAACAAACCTAAAAGCGTCCCAGCTGATGGATACAACGATCGCTTGCGTGATCAGAAACAGGCGGCAGTCGCTGTTGGTACAACCCCAATGGATGCGCTGTTGGCGTATTGTCATGCACGCGGAGATGATACCGAGAATTCAGAGGACGTCGCCAGGCTAGAGGAAGATATTTTAGCCCTTGAGTCTCTGCTTCAAGCGCGTGATGACGGTGTCGAAGGCCAGAGGGAAGCCAAAGACTCAGTATACAACTGGTCTTACACCCGTTCTCCAGGTGGTACAAAATACTTCTTTTCTGAGTCGGACGATCAAGGTACCAACCAACAAACGGAACCTGAGCCTGAAGCCATCATGAGGCTCAATGAACTGAACCTCACTCAGGCGCTGCTTGACTCGTGCAACAGGGCGATGCTCCAGTACCGCTGGGACATGTTTTCTCTTTGGTGGAAATACGCCTGCGATCTAGGTTAGAGCGATAATCAGGGAAATGACCATAACGAGACCTTCAAGACTGAAGCAGGAAGAATCTCGAGACGTATCAGTGGGCTCCAAGCCCGTATCGGACAGCTTCAAACGCAGGTTGGCCATCTCTTGAATCCTACCGATGGCTCGGCCAATCTCTTAGCCACCGTTGAGTCGACAAGTGAGCCTGTCTTCTACGGTGGTAATGATCCTACAGTCCTCATTGGGGGTATCCCGTCTGGCTGGGCGCTTGATTATCTTGACAACCTCGCTATTCGGGCACCATATCAGACCATTCCAGCCGATCAAGATCTACCTAGCATGCTCAACGCACTCTCCGATATGGTCCTGGCCAAGCTGCCTACTATCTTGGGACCAGCCGCCCAAGCATTACTCGTCGAGTTTCATGTCCTCCGCCCCGCAGGCAACGACTCTGGCACGCCAGGCGAGGGGAAATTCTACCCTCAGTTTCACGACCAGCTGACTACCGACCAGCGCTGGCGTGACCAATGGGGTGACAGGCAGCCATGGTTTCCTCTCTACGCGGAGTGGGAAGTGGAATACCATCACATTCCGTTTGACTTTTGGAGACTCGATGAACACACTGCCCGTCACTCCGAAGACAAGTTGGTTAGGTATGGAATCACTGTACCACCTGTCAACGGGACACGTCCACCGCTATGGGATGCTCTTGCTAGTAGGCAAGGCGATAAGAAACAAGATGTTCGCGTCCTTTCTGGACGAGTCTTGATTCTGCCTCAGCCCAGCTTCGCTTTGGGCGTCAAGATTAAGCAACTGTTTGAGAACACATCGCCCAGCATCCTCGACAACTATCTACCAGAGGAGGATCGCAACAACTTGCTTGCGAACATCGGTGAACTATCGTATCTATCATCACCACTATCCGGTTTTGCTAGCGGCCTCGTCACTCAAGCCGAGGGCAGTCATCTCAAGCCTGAAAACAAAGTCGTTGGTCCTGACGGAGAGTCAAGCTATGTCATCAACGCAGCGGCGTTCAACCAAGCTGGATTGACCGAAGATAAGCTCAAGCTCATCGATGGCAACTCAGCCTTGACCCCTTACGCCGCATTGGTCAACTTCACTGACAGTGAGCACTGTCCCTTCAAGCCTGTAACACACGGCCAGTTCAGGTTCCGCAAGTTGAACGTCATCGACAAGTTTGGGCAGTCCCTCATGGCCATTGACCAGAAGCCGCGTGTGACAGGGCCACCGCCTATCTATCCCTGCATAAGCAACTTCTATGCACCGCAGGAGGTCACCGTCGATGGCAAAAAGTACGCCAATACAGTGATACAGGACAACGCGGAGCAGTCCGAGTTCCTCCAGTTGCCTCCGCAGATGAATCAACCGGCGCGAGTCAATGCCAAGTTTGTCAGACGCACTGCTGATGATCCAACTGGTAGCTCTCAAGGCTCTGCAACGTGGCGCCCTGTTACAGAATGGGAATCGCCAATATGGGGATGGGTCATAACCAACTATGCCGACTACGGCATACAGTTCTTCCTCCCTGACGGTACATTCTACCGTGAGGTTCGTGTTGGTGGCCCTTTGGGAACTCTTCAGTCACCCAAGTGGCTCCCCTTTAGCCCTGACCCAGATGCACAACCCACTCCTGATACACGGGAGCTTGATGCCCTCATCGCCAAATTGGTTGGTCCGAGGTACCTCTTGGGGTTCTGGGGTATGATAACGACAGCACAACAGAAGCTACCTCCAGCTCCTGGTGCCTACGCGCAGTTCCTCAACTCCATCGTAGGTAAGCCACTGGCGCTCGTCAACACAGGATGGTCTGTCGAGCTGAGTGGGCCGCCTCTGGAGATGCAAAGCACCCAGAGCAAGGTGGTAGATCCAGAGCGCACTCTGTTAAAGCCATCGGACCCTGATGACTCGAGGCCGTATTATTCGCTTCAGTTACGTCTCGGAAATGAAGAGGCGGGCTACGACGGACTCGTTGGTTACTTTGACACAACGACTCCGGGGTCTGCTTATCTCCGCGTATGTTGCTGTTGTTTGAATACTGCAGTCAGGCTTTGCCGTGTGAAACGTGTCACAGCCAACGGCTTGTAGTGATACATTGCATAGGCGGGCTACTTGACGTATAATGCATGTTTCGCCGTAGTTACTTGTCCTGTTGCATATCGAGTCATGCCACAGATCTGATCCCTACTTGATTCAGATCAAGGTGCGTATCTTAATCTCATGCAGAGCTTCAACCCCGCTCAACTCTTATCTGCACGTCGGGGCATTGTTGGCATTGGGCATAGACGTTCTCCCCGAGACGCTTATGCTGGTTGATACTTGGACCATGCAGACACACCCTTCAGCCATGTGCATCCGTCCTCTGCTTGCTGCATATTTCTCCAGATAGAGCTGTGATGCCATCGATAGGCTTCTCAGCGCTCAAGTCCCGTCGATAGGATTTACGTTATGCAAGAAATCACTGCATGGTGCAACGACTCGGTCTGCTGAAATTGATCCAGTGGCTACTGCGTAAAGTGGCCGTTTCCATCGCGCTCTTTCATGGCTTTCATTGTGCTCCTAGAGCTTCTGTCCCTCGACTCCCCGGCTTAGCAAAGTTCTCGAACAAAGTTGATTCCCTGAGCTCTTGTTCATCACTTGACAAGGCCCAAACAAAACATCATGGGCATTTACCCTGGAGGAAAGAGTACCCGCATCGACTCTCCTCGACATCTAACGATTCGGCACTCTCGCCGTGTTGTTGCTGCCAATCGACTTGAGGCCAGTCGCAGCATTTTCCAGCCTGTGACCGTCTTTGCAGATGGCCAAGTCGTTGAGGAAGAGATCGATCCACTGCCTCCAGGCCAGCAAAAGCTCAATTCATTCTGGGCTCCTGGAATCGAAGCAGGGCCTAAGCACATCATCTCGGTGAAACAAACCATTGAGGCCAATGGTGAGAGGCTCGAGTTGGAGGCAGAGCAAGCCTTCTATGTCGATGCACCGCAATTTTCCCTGCCAGATGGAAGCGTTCACTCTACGTATCCTCCAGCAGGCTACAGCGATGATCACCGAATCTTGCCGCATGTTGTCTTGACAGATCCTCATCTTCCATGGGAGCGATTGGGAAGCCCGAAAGGCGGCACCAACAAGGAACTTAAAGCACATATGAAGAGGCTGGCCTTGAGTGCCTCAGACACGGATGCTAGAGGCAGCAATATACCACGAAATCGTGTGCCTTGGCTTGTCATGTTGGCATTTGCCCAAGACGAGCTGAGATTGCCGCCAGAAGACCTGGTCGGCTCAAGCAGCATATTCCGCAATACCAGTGATGGCGTTCTCAAGCCAGTCAAGCAATCCTCCACGATGACAGTCAACATGAGCATCGCTGATTTGTGGAAGCTGAGCCCTGATGTGACAACACCTGTCACGAACAGGCTTGGACCATCTTCCATGAAAGATAGCCGTGGAGACTTCATCTTCGTACAGCCAGAGCTCTTCTCTAGTCTCTTCTCGGCCTTTGACGATAAAGGTAATCGGGTCAAGGGCAGCGGACCAGATACATCGCAGTACAGATACCTTTCCCACGTCCGCAAGATTAATGGTTCTGGTATGGCTCTCGCTGGTGTTGAGGACACAGCCGTCTTTAGCATCGTCGTGGGCAACAGATCTGGGCCACTTGACAACGTCATCCCAACCACCATGTGTGCACATCTAGTCTCCATTGAGGGCGTTGAGGCCATGACCTACCCGGACCAGAACCATCGATATGTGGCTCTCTGTTCCTTGTACAGCTGGAACTACACGGTGCTCCCGCCAAATACACTCAATGTTCCAGACGCTTTCGAAGGTCTGGGTCGCACTCTCAACGTTTTGCGAGCTCCGGACGAAATCATCACGCCCTTGAGGACGTCGGATGATAAAGTCCAGCAACTTGTTGGACGTCGTCTGAGTGATGGGTACACCTTGGTCAAATATCGAACTCAAACAGGAGAGCCAACTGTAGCACTTTATCGAGGGCCTTTCACACCCACGTACGTGCCCACCTTGGAACATCTGACCAAGTGCTCAACCTCGGGCATGGATCTGCAAATCCTCGACAAACAGGTTGGCATCATGGATGTGACATACTCTGTTGCCTGGCAGGTTGGGAGTACCATGGCTCTCGGTGACCAAGCGTTCGTAGCTGCGCTGGGACGTGTACGAACTGAGGTGCATGCAGCCGCAGCAAAACAGGTCAAGATCAGTGCTGTCAAGGAGGTCAGAGACACGGCATTTCGCACTCGCAACGACCTTCTTGAGGATCTTTCGTCCATGGTCAAGGGTCTTGCTGATATCCATCTTCACAAACGTGCTTCAGATCTACCTGAGCCTCAAGAGCCTGAGGGAGCGCCCGGTAGGAGACAGCCTCGCAGACCTGTATTTAGACATGGAGGAGCCAGAAAGCGATGGTACCACAAAAGACTTTTACGTCGTGATCGACCGACCCTCTCCTTCTCTTCGCCTGTCTTCGAGGACAAGTACCCAGCTGCCGCGCTAGAGTCTGTTCGTAGACTGGCTTCAAGCAAAGCAGGTGGTCCATACGATGAAACAAATGATGCTCAGTCTTCAGACTGGATGACTGTACTCTCGTGGCTGGTCGATCGTATGTTCCTTGCAGGTGTGCCAGCACACTGTCTTCTGCCTGATCCGACTTATCTGCAGCCAGAGAACCTACGCTTCTTCCATATTGACAAGAACTGGGTGGATGCTCTCATCGATGGAGCTTTATCACTGGGCAACCATTTCGGTACTGACGAGGATCGCGTCGCTATCAAGAAGGCACTAAATGACTACATCAATCAAACACCCGATGGAATGAACCATCGTGTCCAGATACCTGCTTACGGATTCTACCTTCGCTCAGACTTGGTTACCATGTTCCCAGATCTTCGCGTTGAAGTCATATCCAACGACACGGCCCTCAAAGCCACTGGCCAGGGCCCTCCTGCAGGTGCACCACTCTTGCGCCACGAAATCGTTACAGATGGGGTCATGATGGCATTCACAGACCGTGTACCTGGCTCTGCACAGTTTTCATCTCTCGTGTTGACGCAGCCGGCACATCAACAGCGGTTTGCTGTAGCCCGAGGTCTTGAAACTATCGAGATCAAGGTCGACGTCAGACGACAATACACGGTTGACCAGGAGACACGGGAAACCGATAAGGACAGGCATAAAGCCCTGAAACAGATTTCGTATGCTCCGACTGGAGAGAACTCGTCAAACAATATATTCACGTGGGGCTCCCAACCAAACCAAAATCTCAATGACTTGCGTATACTACGTCTGCCCGCCTTTGCAGATGTTCAGCTCAGCATCCTGCAAGAGATGATGGGAAATCAAGAGGGCACTGACATACCCTACTTCAAGGATGACTCTTCAACATCAGCACTGTTTGCTATGCAACTCAACGATCCTATCTACAACTTGACCATTAACATGGCCGAGTCTTCCAAGGCTGTACAAGCTGTCGCTGGCCTGGCTCCTCCTGACATGGGAAGTGGAGTGCCAGAACTGAGAACGGTCAACATGCTACAAGCAGTGAGGATTAAAAGGCTTTCTCCTGGTGCAGAAGATTCTACACCAACTGCAGAAAGTAATTCTCATGACAACGACGACGAGGGCAAAGTAAACCATCAAGAGGATACTTTTATGAGGCCTGCAAACTACGACCCTCAACTGCATGCGCTCTCAAATCACCTGGCACCTAATGTTCGAGCCATGCCACTTCATCGAGGTCCAACTGCTAATGACCCAGACAATATTCCCGTCCATCCTCAACACGGTGAAGCTGGGCCCCGTGCAAACAGAAGCCAACCACCAGGTTCCGAGCCGGCATCAGCACCCAGATTCCTGATGCGTGTCAGCAGCAACTTGATCGATAATCATAGTCAAGTCAGGCTGGAGAGGACGAATCTGCCCCAGGACCTCATCTTCTCCATTGTCCTGAAGCAGAGCGAGATCAGCCAGTACCTACTGATGGAGCTGACTGTCGATATTGCACTTGGTTCGCTGAACGATGCCACGTACAGCTTGATGTCCAACTACACTGGGCCCGGCGCGCACATGTTGACAAACTTGCGCTTCAATGTCATTCCAACCACGTTTTACGACCAGAGCCAGGACCTGTATTACCTTCGCATTCGCCTACTTCCCAGGGCTGAGAAAGGATGGGTCGCCCCAGCTGTGCCTGAACTAAGCTTCCTACTTGGTTTGGCTAGCATTAATGCTCCAAGAAGTGGTTCCGCAACCGCAACTATCCAATCTCGGGCGAGGTATTGCAGAAATCCCGCCTTGTCTCTTGAGGAACCCAACATAATGATAGTGGATAACCCTCCTCTGTCTGTAGATGTCGTGATGTCTTGAACGATTTCGTGTGGTTTTGGATGTGGAGGAATACAGAAGTAATGGACTGTTCTGGGCAGTATATGTAAATTGCTCTTGCTACGCTTTCAATATGTAACGAGCTGCTTGGTGCCTCCAATAATTTTGTCCTTGTGCTAAAGTTGAATTACTTGTTTGCCAGATAAAGCTCGATCCTCAGAACGCATTCTTTTGATAAGTGATCTGACACTGCACGGCATACAACCACTTCTCGATGTGAGACTTTTGGCTTCAGACCCCAACCAGCCCAATGGAATAAAGGGCTAGTATTCACGGTCTGTTACGCTTGTTTACTGCTCCAGGTGCCCCGCAGCATTGTCGTCATTAAACCAAGGGATCTGGGATCTGGTGAACCCCGTTTGAAAGATAGGACACCAGTTCTACATAATGGTGTGATGGTAAGGTAACCCCCATTATCTGAATAGAGGAGCCATGTCCACTGCGTCGCTTCTGCAGATGCTGTGCATCAGTAATCATGTCCTGCATCTCGACTAGTTCATCTGTCGACCTGCATACGGCAAGCTTGCACCCACGGAGGTGCGGTGCTACACAATACAGATCCCCCACCAACCGATTCCATGCATATATCGTAAGTGATGATATGTTGGTTGTTTCTACAATGCATGCGGAGAGTTGTTAGTTCTGAGTCAAGGACAACTGGCCATGCATATGCGGTCCGTCGGTGAACATGCACACGGATAAAAGGAAGCACGGCAACTGCCCATATACAAATTCTCTCGTCGATCAGCAGTCTATGTTCTCACTCCGCTTAGTACGACAGCAAATATGACCAACTGCCTTACCAGATAGGCCGGCTACAGTGGCATGCCAAGACTACTGTCTTCAACTTTGTTATGCAGAAGTTGCAATTATGCTTCCAAAGCTGTAAACTGAAAGTAACGGTGTGTACCAAAACCAAAATTAAAATCATTGCATCCTATCGTTCCTATCTGCTGCAGCCAGCAAGTTATCAGGCAATCTCAGAAATTCGAGGCAGCAACGTCATCTCAACCGTTCCACGACCCGCAGGCTTTCTCATCTCGGCCAAGATGCCATCACAATCCGTGGGCTTTGTGTACTTGTACACATCATCCGTGGGCATACTCCACAAATAGATCCCATTTGCGTCCCGAAACACGTAACCATCTCCTCCAGCTTCCCTGCTCTTGATCATGAGGCCTTCGGGATTGGTGATGCCGACGGATGCTGCAACCAACCGACCACTTCCATTAGCCCCCCAATAAACGTCAACCCTCATTTCCTGGGGATCAGTGGTCCAGTCGTCGGGCACTAGGTTTGCTGGGATAGACTAATGCATTGGTCAGACAAAGTTCGCATTTTGCAGAAATAGATACAGAAGACCAGAAACAAGTATGTGATGACGTGTGCATACCATCTTCTGCGATTGAAGATCCTGTATTGGCTTAATCTCTCGGCCTTTAGCGTTGCTCGCGCTGTGGGAGTTTGGAGGTTTAGGAGCCTGATATAGTAAGTAGTAGCGGAATTCACATATGTCAATGTGACTCAGACGCCAAGCGGACTTACCTCGAAGATCAATTCTTTGTCGGAGTTGCAAGGGTGTTGGGAAGTCTCTGCCGCTGCTTATACTGTTCTCAATGAAACCGTGGGACTCGGCAAGTTCGTGTAGGGGGTGACGTGGGTTGATGTGCTTGGAGCCGTAGAGTTTGGCCGGAAGGACGACAGCATATAGGTTGAATTTATGCACAAGCTTGTGTCACGTGCATCTACTAAGGGAGGAGGGGTCAAATAACCCGGAGAGGTTCAAGCGCCATGTTTATGAGCAGTCTTTTGTTAACCCCCTTTTTCCCAGCAAAGATCCTGTTCATTCTTGTCACTTCGCAGCGTATAGCCAGGTGACTGTCCTGGTCTTATATCATCAATTGGATTTAGTGTTTCACGCGAAACAAACACGTTTTGGTCATTCCAAACTTTTTATCTCGTCAATATCTGTCCTGTCCCCATACTAAAGACAACAGACATGGCAAGCCAACAATCTGAACTGCTGGCACCTTTTGGCACAAGGCCAGAGCAACAGTGGTTCCGCAAGGCTTACAAATGGAACCGGGACGAGGTATGTACCATCGAGTACACCTGATGCTGTCATTGGTTTCGTTGAATCCAGCTCGAGGCTAATAGCAGTAGATCTTTGCATGGTTGCAGTCGACCGCCGCGGCAGGGGGAGTTCGACCTGGTGACCAAGCCGCGGTCCAGGAGCTTACCGAAATCTACAATTGTATAAAGGATCTTTCGTATGCTTTGCCCCATAATCTCGTCCTTCTTCTTCGTAACTGACGAATACAACAGGCTCCTGGCCGGGCGTCTATACAAGGATCGTGATAAGCGACCATACTCGCATATTGCAAGACTGCTTAACCGTACTTGGACAAAGGGTGATACTACAAATTCTAGATTCATCGTGAGTGGCTGGACCATCGGGCCAAGTATGGACCCTCTCAGGGGTCCTGTTCCAGCACCAGGCTGGTGGTGTCCTTATGATCTACTGGGCCTTTTCTTTAGCCTTCTGGGGCCAGCACTGGCTGCTGCCAATAAGAATAACTTCTACCATTATATTTAAAGTAATTATATATATATATTATAAACCTTATGTTTTTTAACTCTTTACTTTTTAACCTTTATTTTATATTTTATTAAACCTTTTAATACTAAATTAACCTTTAAAATAACCTTAATAGTATAGTTCTATAAGTTATACCTTAACTTATCCTTAATGCCTTAATACCTTTAACTTTAATAGCTATTTAAATAAGTCTAATATTACTACTATCTATTACTAATTACCTTTTAACTGTTTA
>JAJJWO010000029.1:0-48956 GCA_021655895.1 Fusarium sp. NRRL 66739
GAGGGAGGTAGAGGGGAGTAGAGTAGAGTGTAGTGTAGTGTTCTCTGTGAATGGATGGGTCGTTGCGGTCTGGATGGGGTTGCGGACTTAAAAAGGCCCTAGATATGCAACCTGTCTACCGTTGTGGAAATGGGGCTGGACTGGACCAAGCAAGGTACGTAATTGATCAGCTCAAAACTCTCTTAGAGAAGAACCCGGTTATAGTATCAGATAGACGATACTTGGGCACCAAAGAGGCAGAGACAGAGGTAGAGGCCGAGTATATATGCCTAATGCTGGTGATGGTTTGTGCTCTGTGAAATACAATGCTGTGCTTGAGCCAGGTTTAGGTTGTGAAAATTCGTGCCCCACCATCATGACGCCGCACCAATTCTGCCCAAGGCTTAAACATTCAGGCACTGGGGGGAAAAAAGAGTTACAGAGGGGCACGTACTGTGCGTTGTATATTTCGCACACTAGAATACATCCATATCTATATAGGTACGTAAGGTATTACCTACCTAGGATGAGCGGGATAGGCAGACATCTCACTATCTATATCATGTTCAGCCCTATGACTCGTCCTTTGACTCATCGTTCTTCAGACATCGAAGCCTGATGACGGGCTGGGTATTGATTCCAGCCACCTCGAGTATCTTACAGGGGCAGCACGTGCCAGGCAAACGAGGGGCATCCTGGCTCTCACACTGTACACGTTGCCCCTCTAGCCCCTCTATACTCGCTGTAAGTGCAGGCGGTCAATTACGTGCAGTGAATAGTCGGCTCGGCTGCCAGCATTTCTATTCACGGGGAAGAAATGATGCAACATTGGTTTGGACTCTGGGGGACGTGCAATATTTCTGTTTGTTCTTCTTCTTCTGTTTTACACTTCTAGTGTCTTGCAGCATGATAAATCATCCACTATCTGCAAGCTCCGAATGCCCTGGCCATGGATGAGTTTCTCGCAACCGTTGGCGTTCAGGCCATGAGATATGCCATACGCTCTGGCATCGCCTTGACATCCTCGTACGCACTTGGGCAATGTTCAAAGCTGCTCAAGTCAGTTGAAGACAAGGCAGTTCATACTGAACTCAAGTCATTGCGAAATCTCCTCGACAATAAGATAAAGGTAAGACATACATTTAACCATTTTGCCTATATCCGAGACCTGACTGACCTATGGCGTTGCAGATCATCTCGCCAGCCATAGACTTGATCGAGCTCAAGTAAGCAACCTCATTCGCTCCTCAACCACACCAACTATTTCTCCTAATCTAGGCCTGGGCCCTGACATTGCATTTCCTAACTAGGTCAGGTCGAGGAAACGTCTTCCTCGAGTCAGCTGCTCCCCTCGCGAAATCGCTTCATAAGGACATCGTCTCGCTTGGGCGTCGCATAGAGGCTGCCACTGCTCTCAACCCAGCCCTGCATGGTGACCATGCCCAAGCCAAGCCACCGCGCGTCAAGCATGATCACCTTCTGGCCATCATTGCCGGTATAAAGGGCTTGCTGGACCGTATAGATCGCGAGATCCCGCTTCTGCAGCTGGCTATTACTGCCTCGGGGGAGAGTCTTTCAACATCGTTGCCCGCTGCCATATCACCGTCCAGACTGCTGCAGGCCAGCACACTGCTTACAATTGGCGACACACAGTTTGCTCAGGATCCAACGAGGCCGGTCCAGATTGGTCCCGCGTTCACTCTATCGCTGTACATGCTATTCCTTGGCCATGCCTCTACACTCATGCCACACAATACCAATGGGGTCGCAGAAAACGCCATAATATCTGCCGATGATCACTTTAGCAGTTCTTCCAATGCCAGGTATACTTTCGGGTTAGGAGAAGGGGAGCGGAAGCCATTGTGGCAGGAAGTCCTACACAAAGCACGTGTCCGCATATGCAGAACTCGAAAGGATTTCTACTTTGACAGCAGGCGAGGCTATCATGCCAAGCCACTACAAGATCACGACCTTCCTTTTCCGTCCCCAGAGGCCATCGATGGTGCATACGCATATCACCTGGAGATTATTGAGGATCTTGACGACGGCCGTCTTCACGACGATGAACAGAATATCCAGCCATACGATGACATTCCACAGGCAGGGATTCGCGAATCTATACCAGCTCATGAGTTGTCGAAAATCTTCTACACGGACACGGGCAGAATTCTAAATATCGGCTCTGCTGCCGACAGCGAACAAAGACCGGTTTTGCTCTTGAAGCGGGACGTTCAACCTGTGCCAGCTAGTCCAGCGACAGATGGCATAACCGGATTTGTACAAGATATCAATGGCGATGGCAAGAGGGCGATATTGGAGTCAACCAACACCGACGACGATCAGGCCGACATCGACAGGCAGTTGATAGAGGAATCCACGCAGCCTGCAGTAAATCATCGAGTTGTTGTTCCTTCGAATGAGCATTCAAGATGGAAATTCCCATCTCACCTTGATCCCGAGTGGATTGCTCTCGAGGTATTTGAAGAGGATGATGATGAGGCCGCGGAGGAGGATGACAACGAGTCTGCGGGTTGGGATTCAGCAACAACAGACCAACAAGGCGAGGCCCCTTCAAAGTCGGGTACTCCTCGTAACAGGACATCTCTAGATTCAAAGGTGGTCGACCAAATCAAGAGGCTGTCCCTGAATTCTGGTGAAAGATCAGACTCTCTGCAGCCAGTTGCACCCACCGACACGGAGAACTTTGTAGCGCGATCCCCGTTTGGAGGCATTACAACCTCCCTGTCGTTGATGGAGATGCTGATACGACTGGCTAGTCTCCAGGAGTTCCAACAAGCGTCTCACCTGTCTATTCCCGACCATCTCCTGACCTTCTTCTTGGAGGAGACATCAACGACAGGGTTGATTGGCGAAACGCAATGGCGAGCTCGGAGTGAGGCGAAGCGGCGCATGGGTTTTGATCCTTATACCGATGCCTCAACAAGATGATTGTTGTTTCACTAGAAAATCCATAATAGCAAGGGGTAATTTGGAAATTTGATGAAAACTCCGATGGGGGAAACGGGAACGTTGAGCATGCCGTCTTGTATGGAGGCGTCTGGGTTATTGGTGTAAGCTCCATGTTAATGAACATGGATGCATGATAGACACGATAGCCAAAGGTAGTAGCTCAACGGAGACCAATGAAATCCCGATTGTTTTCATCACATCTATATAAGAACACTGA
Organism: Fusarium sp. NRRL 66739; assembly: GCA_021655895.1. Lineage (NCBI taxonomy): Eukaryota > Fungi > Ascomycota > Sordariomycetes > Hypocreales > Nectriaceae > Fusarium > Fusarium sp. NRRL 66739. The sequence continues at coordinate 3,167 of JAJJWO010000029.1, forward strand.
AACAATCTACCTGCATTGCCAAGACGAGTATTGAATTCAATTGAGCATAAAGACTTGCCTAAAAGGTAGGTAGCTAGGTAGCTCCTAGGAATTGGTTGTCAGTGTCCTCTTACCCTGTTGTGACGACATTGTTCAAGGTACGTCTACAACGCATAACAGACCTGGTTTCACATCTTCCAACTTAGAAAGCTACAACTCTTGCATCGACCTCTACATAACAAAATAGTACCGAGTCAATTGATCAAGTACTCGACCACACAAACAAATGGCGCCTCTCGTCCCTAGATTCCATCTCTTTGAGATTGATGACCAGACTTGGTACGTACTCGATCCAAAGCTAGGTACCTACCCACAGAAGCTAGAGCTCCCTCATCGCATCCAAGCTTCAAACCCAACATTCAAGAGATCTACCCAATCGAGCCTACAACCAGAAGCTCTGCTGCTATCTATCGCCTCAATATATACTAACCTCACACCTCAGGTTCCCAGCCTTTCTCCGCGCCCGCGTTCAAGATGGCCTCACCCGCGCCTGGCTCTCTAACACGCCTCTCCAGTCCCAATCTCCCGCCAGCCTCAGCGCCCAAGTCCTGATCAAACAGCTCGACTCGTCCCTCGCCGACTACACATTCATCGACTTCTGCGCCGGCGGTGGCGGTCCCACGCCCTCAATTGCGCGCACCGTCAACCAACACCTGCGCTCCCGTGGCTCAGACCCTGCTCGCTTCGTCCTCACCGACTTGCACCCCAACGTCGAGGCCTGGGAGCAAGTCGCCCAGAAGAACCCGCTGCTGACGTATGAGCGCACATCTGTTGATGCGTCGGCTGCGCCCAAGCACCTCGTAACGATGGACGACGGGAAGAAGCCCTTTAGGCTATTCAACCTCGCCTTTCACCACTTCGACGACGACCTGGCTACAGCGATCCTCCGCGATACCGTCGAGACAAGCGAAGGACTTGCGATATTCGAGATGCAGGACCGTTCATTGGCGAGTATTCTAGCGGTTACGCTATTTGGTATTGGTGCTTTTCTCAGCGCGCCGCTGTACGCGCTGAAGTGGCGATCGCCCGTGACACTTATCTTCTCGTGGTTGATCCCGATTCTTCCGTTCGTTCTCACCTTTGATGGATACATTTCGGCCCTGCGGACGCGGACACCCGATGAGGTGGAGGTGCTGCTGCGGTCTTGTGGTGCGGACACGAGTGACTGGGAAGTGCAGAGCGGCAGAGAGTTGCATCTATGGCCTTGCGGATATGTCAACTGGGTCATCTGTAAGCCCATGTCGAAACGTTGATGTTACATAGTCTATATACATGTCTTTGTTGATGTAGACGGGTGCAATGCCCTCGACACGTACATCAATATCATCGAAACCACCAATTGGCCGAACCATTAAGATGTCCCCTGGCATTCTTGCTCTTGACAGAATGCCACCAGCCCTTCGGGATGAATAAGGCATCTCCAGGGCCTAGCTCGGCCTCGTACGTTCCGGTGGGTAGAGAGTCCGTCTCCCAAACAGCTCTGTGGACGAGTTCTCGTTCCTGGCCCTGCATCATGTCCTCCGTCCTGATGCGGCTATTGTTCGGTCTTTCGAGACTCCTCTGCACAGAAACGTAGAGCCCATGGCCTTTGGCTGGTGGCATGAGCCGAATTACTTTGCTGCTGCACAGTTGACAGAAGAGATTAGGGTTTGGGTCTCGATGTAGAGGCGTATAAGTTGGCTCTGTACCAAGCCATATGCTGGTGCTATAAACGTCTCCCTTTCCAGCACGCTGGACTAGTTCCGGAGTTGGAAGATCTTGTTGCAGGGCTGAAGGAAGATCTGCGATAGAGGACTGTGCAATGTAGAGCTGAATTGGCTTCCTGCCCGCTTCCGATGAAGTCTGGCTGAACGCCAATGCTTTGGACAATAGTTGCAGAGGCGCGTGAAGCTGAAAGAATGCTTTTCGATCTGTGAGTTCTGCCAAGCATCCGTCCAAGACTTGGGCGAGGATCACATCGGTGTTGTCGCCGTTGGTGAGGAACGCTTGAAACTCAACAAGACGCTGCTTCTCTAAGTCCGATGACGCAAAGAGTTCGTATGGGAATAGGATATCTTGACATTGGTTCATGTACGCTGATAGTCCAGGGTCTTGAGATGAGGACTGCTCGAACCACTTGTCCATGGCGGGTAGAATAGGCGTAGGAGAACCAGCGTCTCGTGCAAAGAGCATGGGCTTTTCATTTTTGAAAGCGGACCCACGAAAGCTCTCAAGTTTAGCAAGTTCTCTATCTGCGTGCCTAAGTGCGATTGGACCAGTTGCTTGGGTTGATAGTTGACGATGGCACAAGGTAGCCGACTTGGATAGACGGCGGATCCATGATGAGCCAGAAAAGAGACTTTTTCTCATGATTAGATGCCTATAAAAAGACAATGAAACACAATAAAAAGGACAAAAGGATATTAAGATACTACGTTATTTTCGTATCCTCCCGTCTCGTCCCATTTGCCGAGAGATCGATCGACATGTTTTACTGCATTAAACATCTCCATATCAATCGAACTGATCTACATACGAGATCCCACCCCATGTAGGTACATCGGAGCACGGCAAAACCCTAGTCCCGAAGCAGGTACCGAGTCCCAGAGTCCCACGCCCACGCCCACCCGCACCTATTCATCGTCGTTGACCTCCTGTGCAAACCAAACTCCCCGTGAATTGACAAGTTTAGTCATCTTCTTGCACCATTCGAGGCGCTCAAAGGATATCTCTCTTCTAATGCGCTGAATTTCCGTGTTGTTTCTGCTGTTTTTGGTGCTAATCACATGCTCTCCCTCTCCCTCTATCAAGGCATACGGTACTCGACCTAGCGTGCGTGCCCTGTGCTCGTGGCTCGTGGCTCGCGATATCTGCGCCCCTCAAAATACTCACCACCATCACCCCGCCTCAAAAGAGCTATCCTCTCGTATCGATACCGCGCGCCTCAGCCTCAACCTCAACCCCCAGCCCCGCGTCGTAGCAGACCGTATCCATCCGCAAATACTCATCGCGATCCATTTCCCTTGGACGACTGCTGTGCGCGCGCACAGCCTTAGCATCATCCCTGGCATTCGTTGCCCCCAACAACGACGACGCCATGTCGACCTCTTCAGGCGTCCCCGAGTCCTGGATCTCGAGTTTCTGCTCCCTTCTCGGCCATGAGTACTTCGCAGAGGTCTCGGAGGAGTTCATCGAAGATGACTTCAACCTCACGGGTCTGCAGACCCAGGTAGCCATGTACAAGGAAGCTTTGGAGGTATGTTGCCTGCTTGTCATGCGGGCAGACCCTTGCGTTTGAGGATATTCAGTGTTGCTAACAGTGCCCTTGTCTCGCAGATGATCTTGGATGTTGAGCCAGAAGACGACGAGGACGAGGAGGAGGAAGAAGAGGAAGAGGACGAAAATGAGTCGGATCCAGAGCGCTTGGCCAGAGCATCCGGCGAGCGGAGGCATCACCGCATGGCCAGCGATCTCTCTGTCATCGAGTCCTCGGCCGAGATGCTCTACGGCCTCATCCACCAGCGCTTCATCTGCTCCAGGGCCGGCATCCAGCAAATGAGCGAAAAGTACGAGCTCGGCCACTTTGGCTGCTGTCCCCGGACAAACTGTGACCAAGCCCGTACTCTGCCCGTTGGCCTCTCCGACATCCCCGGCGAGGACACGGTCAAGCTGTTCTGCCCTTCATGTTTAGATGTCTACGTCCCGCCCAACAGCCGCTTCCAAACCGTCGACGGTGCCTTCTTTGGCCGCACCTTTGGCTCCCTCTTCCTCCTCACTTTCCCTGAATACGACCTCACCAAGCGCGGCATCGAGGTCCTCTCCAACACCGGCTCCCGTGTCAACGATGCTGACGGCCTCATCAACGGCATGTATGCAAAGAATATCGGCCCTGGTCTTGGCCGTGAGCGCATATACGAGCCTCGCATCTACGGCTTCCGCGTCTCAGAGCGAGCCCGATCCGGTCCCAGGATGCAATGGCTCCGAGAACGCCCTACAGACATCAACGAGCTCGACGAGGCCCGCCTTTACGCAGAGCAGAACCCAGACTCAGAAGACGACGACGACAATGGTGGTCAGATCGGCGTGAATGGCAGAGTCATGATTCGCCGACGCCCACCTGGAAACGCCCGCCTCCGCCAGCGGCAGAACCACAACGGCAGCCCCATGGCCATGTCCACAAACGGAGCTGAGTCGGAGCTGTAGGACGAGAATCTGTCAAGGAGGGGCCATTTCGGCGTCAAGCCAACTGGACCTTTGACTTTGTTGAGTGTGTAGGGATACAACATGTAGACGAACTTGGAGACACATACATGGAATACCGGAAGAATACGGTGGCACCGGGGGGAGATGAAAGGGTACCCTAGGGTTTTGTTAATGCATAGACGGCGTTGAACGTTTGATAGGTAGGCTAGGAAAAATACACTTCAAATGCACATTTACGACTGCCCAAGAGCAATGAATCAATCAAATGGGACTGTTACACAAGTGGTTTACCAGCCATCACACTAGGTGATGTTGCTTTCACGACCTGTTACCGCTTGATCTGTGGCTTCTTTTTTGAACCGTTTATCTTGTATTTCCTCATAGACTTCATGCAAGCAATCTATGAAAGACGCACACATATTGCCCTCCATAATGCTTGCTATGCCATTCCCCTTCTTCCACATCTAGCTTGACATGCCTAGACGGCGTCGTGACTCGACCCTACGCTGCCATGATCTAGTCTGACAGCCAGACACCATAAGTTTGCTCATTGCTCGTATGAATAAAGCAGGAGCAAATCGCACCAGTAAACAAGTAGTAAAAATAAGAACCCGACCTATCCCCAAACACCCTTGCCTTGGAACCCATGCTATTCGTGTACATCATGGCCCTCATTCCTCATCCAATCTATGCTGATAAACAGGGGGAGAAGAAAGAAAAAAAGTATAAAGAGCAAAGCGGCAGTTATTATCGAATGCCCAGGCTATACAATGCTTCTTCCGATTGCACTGAAAGGAAGACCTGTAACATCGAACTGTATCGCCATGTGAAATATTGTCATCTCCCGAGAGCTCCCAAACGCCAGGTGCCCTATTCCCAGTCCCATCATATCTATCGTGTACAGTACGTGTATCCCATGGGCTAAAACCGTGTAAACAGAAAAACAAAAACACAAACGCAGTAAAAACAAGATGAACTGGAATGATGTGAGGTGGCATCTGAAAATGTGGGTATCTGAGTGTACCAAACTTGAAATTGGTACTGTCATTGTGTCGTTCTGGCAAGACAAGTCATTGTCGTGCCATGCCTCCACGATGAGTGGTCCTCTCTCATCGCTGGCTAATGTAGGAAATGAGCGTCGTCTGATCGCAAGCTGGTATCGTCGATGTCTCAATTACCAGGAACCGTTTCATCGGCATTGCTGTCCCCGTTGGGGTGCTCGACAGGAGCTGCGGCGTTGCCGATATCCTTGTCCTTTGCCTCGTGCTCGGCCCTCGGGGTGATTTCGTCACTGGCTTCTGATCCGCCAACAACACTGGATCTGGGGAGAAACCATCCTCCACGTTCCCATTGACCTGGCTCGTATAAACAAGAGCTGCGAACATCATTGTCGGAGATGCCAGCAAGTAGAGTGTTAAGTCGCTTGAAATCAATCGGCTTGAGTATCCATCCGTCGAACCCGGCATCGATGTAAGTCTGTCTCTCTTTCTCGATAAGAGAAGCTGAAACAGCAAAAATGGGAATGCGATGATTGATATCCGCCAATGCCGAGTGGCCTTGGTGTTGTGCAGATGCCTCCTTTGACCGGATCATCTTGGTACTCGTGAGACCGTCCACAATTGGCATCTAGTTTCAAGTTAGCGACTGTAACTACTCAGCACCGGAGCCAAATATTACTCACCTGCATGTCCATCAAGACCACGTCAAACTCGGTTGACTTTTCACGATAAACTGCGGCACACTCCTCGCCGTTCACAGTATGACGCACACCATGGCCCAGTCTTTCCAGCCGTTTCCTCAAAATCTTCATGTTGATCGGATCGTCTTCCGCTACAAGAACCTGGAGATGCTGTTGTTCGGTTCCATGTGTTCCTCCGCTGGTTACACTCTCCGTAGCAGCCTTCGGGGCAGTGCGATCACTATCCTTCACTTCGAAAAGAACTCCAGATTGATCGCTGGGTTGTGGCTTTGCCGGCATGTCTGAGAAGTCGTCTGGAACCTTGATAGCCCGGATAGGAGTCTTCGAGTCCACCACATCAGTGCTGCCAGGTTCACTACGAGGCTTAGTTGCAACAGGACTTTGAGGCTCTTGCCTGGCTGGGCTGCTGGATCGACCACCGAGGCTGACGGCTCCGCGAGACGTAGGCCGGTTCAAGCTTCTCTCGGATCGTGCGCTTCCTGGTAGTGGAAATTCAACACCTTCTTTGTCGTTGAGGGACAATGGGGTTTGAATCGCATCAATAAGTCGATCGGCATCACTTTGATTGCTGCCATGGCTTGCACGGCTACTCAAGTTTCGTTTACTTGTCCTGCTTGTCCGCTCAAAAGACACATCGCCTCCCTCGATGGCAGAGCCCATAGCGCTCGCCCTGTCAACAAGCAGTATCTCTCCCTCTGGCGCAGCCGTAAGAGAGGCTGGGGCGGTAGTTGCAGTGTTTGCACTCTGTGCAGATTGATCTGTTGCGGCGTCTGTGGACACGTCTTTGGAGGGGGACTCATCGGACAAGAGGAAGGGAAGTTGAACCACAAATCTCGAACCTTGACCAATCTCTGACTTCAAGCGAAGCTGCCCATCCATATTGCGAACAATGCGCGCAACAACGGCAAGACCAAGCCCCAAAGTTCGCATCTCACGGGGCATGTCTTCCAATTGTGTGCCAGACATGGATGACTCCTCTGTGCTGACCTGCTCGAGGTCGCGGAATAGGGTGTCCAACTGGTTTGCGCTCATTCCAGTACCAGAATCCTCGACAACAAAGTCGACCACGGCCTGTCGCTCCTTGACTTCCGAAACGAATACTTCAACTTTTACAAAACCGCTGTGTGTATGCGCCACCGCATTTGCTGTGACGTTGGAGAGTGCTTGGCGAATTCGTCGCTCGTCGCCGTGCACAAACTGTGGCAATCCTGGATGTTGAACGACAGTGTATTGGATCCCCTTTCGCTTGGCATCATTGAGGAAAGGGCCTGTTGCCTCTCTAACACAGCTGGCGAGATCAAATACCTCATTCTTCACCAGATTCTGTCCTTCCTCGGTCTTTGTAAGATCCAGTAGGTCGTTGATCACGTAAATCAAAGATTTGGAAGCGGAATGGGATCTGGCCAAGTTGTCGCGGGTTTCCTGGTCAAGGCTACCTTCGAGAGCAATTTCTAGATAGTTGATGATTGCATTCAGAGGTGTTCGAACCTCGTGAGCCGAGTTGGCAAGCAACAAACGTGTTAGCTTGCTATTCTGGAGAGCCTTCTCCTTTTGTCTCCAGACTTCAATGAATTTACCTGAACGTCGTTAGCACTGACACATTGAATAAACCAGGTTCAGGTCAAAGAACTTACCGTAAACGAGGCAGAGCACAGCTGCTGTCTCCACCTGCTCTTCGTTCCACTCTCGACACTTGCCGACGACAGTCTCCTGCCAAGTCCTGAAGCTTTTTCTTGGTTCAAGATAACCAGCTGTCCCCTCCCGAATGACTTTCTCATATGGGTTGCCGGCCCATTTGACCTCTTTGATTTGTCCTTTTCGGAAGAAGACAATAAAGTCGCTGCCACCAACGCTCAAGGGCACATAGAGCAAACCCGCTACAACCTGGAAGCCGGGTGGGTATCGCAGATCGGGAAAGTCTTCTTTAACGTCTTGCGATGCTACAACAGAGGTGAGCTGTCGCATCCTAAGATACTCCAACATAGCAAGCGCTTCTTGACTCTGTTCAATGACACCCATGATCTTGGTCTCGCCCTTGATTGATAAGAGCCCAAAGTCGGCATCGAACAGCTTCAACAGATCTTCCGAAGACGCAATAATGTAACCTGAGGGATTCTTATCTGTTGGTGCGGTATTAATTAGCTTGCGGGCTTGTAACCGTGAAGCATAAGATAGTCTTTCAATGTTCCTTGACGCAGTGTCTCCAACAAGACGACACATTTTCCGGATAGGGAACGAGACTCGCATTCCCTGGTTGCCGTATGAGTGGCAAGATATAAGGCCCCATAATTCGTTGAAAGCATTGATTGATATTGACATGGAAGACCGCACAGCCATGTTTTTCAAGTACTTAAGGTGAATGGGGGACATGGCTCGTAAGTAGGAATGGCTCATGTCTAGAGGAATATCCAGATCTTCCTTGGTACGACAGACAATACGAGAGGTGTCCTGATCTCTGTCATAGAGGAGTCGGACTTTGTTGAGTTTGTACAAATCGCGAGCCTGCCGTGGAATATCTGACGCAGGGAAATGCAAGCCTTTGTACAGGTCTCTTGTCATAGATGTATCAACAAGTTCCGTCACCACCTTGCCGTTAAAGGAGGAGTCAAACTGATAGATCATGACACGATGGAATCCAGTCAATTCTTTGACAATGCCCACCAGAATCTTGAGGAAGGCATCCAGGTTGGGAGCCGATGAAAGTTGTTCTTGGACCTGAGACATGATGTCGAAAACCTGCATGGCCCCTTGCTCGCCACGCCTCTTCCTGGCACTTCTCAATATCCTCAAAGGCTTGCTTAGGACCTCTGTGCTGTCCTCGATCTCCTCCAGGGTTGGATTTGACTGTAGTGTGTCGTGAGGGGCGTCAGGTGTGGATTCGTCCATTGGGCGTAAAGGATATTCGACATCGTCGTCCAGCTCGAACTCGCAGATGATCAAATCAGGGTGCGCTGGGTTTATGTGAATGGCACACCAGAGCTTTGTACTCTTGCGCTTCGGAGATCGAATTGATAAGCTGAAGACTTCAGGTCCATTAACGGCGGGGTCTGCATCTTCATCACGGATGAAATCAATGTGATCGAGAAGGTTATCCTGCTGTTCCTCCGTCAAGATGTCTAAGAAGTTCTCGAGTTGAAATAGCTGTTTCGGTGTATAGCCCAGCATTCGTTCAGCGTTTTCGCTTGCATATCGAGCAACGAAGCAGCCGTCATTCTCTTCACGTAGTGCAACGAGAACACCAAACGTCTGGACGGCACCTGGGGTATGGATCGGTTCGTCTTCGCATCGTTGGAGAACACCATCTCGGCCAGTGATCACGGCATGGCCATCATCAGTCACGACGTGGGTAAAACGGGTGGTAACATGTGGGACATCGGCGATAGATTGTCCGGTCGAGGATGTATCAGGCTCGGGCTCAGCCGGTGCCAGACCGGAAGTGTCATGGCCTATTGCTCCTGATTCCTCCGTCTCTGTTTCGTGGTCTGAAGCTGATATGTCGAGTTGCAAGGGTGCCGTACTGCTACCATGGCGGGTAGCGTCCAACTGGATGCTTGACATAGGACCGCCCACGGTGTTCTTCCTGCGCATAATAGCGTTGAGGCGTTCATTATGAGCTATTGAGTGATAATTGGCTGGGACGGTATCTGAACGTCTCAGATCTGGCACCGTGTCAGCTCGGGAGGCACCTGGGAGCTGGACAGGAATGCCTCGACCCTCGCTCGCGGCCAAGGCAGGGAAGTAATCGTCATTGGTGTTCTTACTAGGGTTTGGATCGACGCTGACGACGGATCGTATAGGAAAGACTCGGTCGCCAGAGATATCTGAAGCAGCCGAGTGATAGCCTAGCTGCTTGTCTGAGCTGACACTCCAAGGAGAAAAAGGTGGTTCGGAGTTGGAAATGCTGTTCTGCTCGCTAGGAGCGGCAGATGAGACGGCTCGGTTCGCGCGCGTCGGTGTTGTGTTGGAGGTGTTGGTGCGTAGTCCCGTCAAGAGATCTTGGCCCTTGGGTCTAAAGGTCGATTCAGATGCCGTCGAGGATTGAGGTGGCGGAGGATGAGGAGGAGAGGCAGACGATGAGTTGCGTCGTTGTTCGTGCTGCTGCTCCTGTTTCTCAGGCTGGCTGCCGTCTTGATCCACCATGTCGTGCGGCGCATCCATGGTGATGCTGCTTGCTGTGCTAACCTAACAGTTGCGAAGCTGGAGTTGGTAGGGAAGCAGCCTAGAGGCGGACGGAGAGGGAGATATACTCGGGGGGTGGGTGGTCCTATGCTATAGCGTCGCGCATGCCCGTGATTGCCCGTATAACAAAACTGCAGAGAAAAGGGCGGAGGGTACCGCGAGATGGAGAGATTCGAGATAAGTCGACTGGATTGGAACCGTCGTCAAGGATGGTTCGAAGGACTGCAGTGGGCTGCGATGTGATGGAATGGCTAGGGCAGCAACGTCCGAGTATGAAAGTGACGGACAGAGAGTCCGACGCAAGATCAACAGGGGCCAGTCTTAGCAGGAAACCAAGCCAGACAGATGTATGAATGTATGAGATGGAAGCTATCCCAGCCCGAGGACGGCAATGCGATGGATGGCAAAAAGGGTCGCAATGTAGCATAGACGATGCCCCAAAGGGGAAAGAGTGACGAAATCTCTGACTGCTCAGGCGACCGAATGTCGATTGAAATTTTGGGGTACTGTACGAGGCAAAAGACGAGTCGAACCCAAGCAAAACCGAGCCCAGTCTGTGGTTGTGATGTGGTGGTAGACACGACGAGAGTATTCCAGGTCGTGGAGGTGGCGATAAACAGTGCGACTTGACCTGTATTAGCACTCAGTTCTCCAGGGCAAGGACTTCCCAGGCCTTACTACCCTACCAGTGGCTCATCTTCAACTAGCTCTGCCGATCTTCAAAGCGAGGGCCGCACTCAACTGCTCAAAATCCCATCTTTATCCCTTAAAATCCCATCTAGGCGCCAGGCCCTGGCCGGTCTTTTTAAGCTGGGTCCCGCCCAATTTACAAAGTTACATAAAAGCCTTACAGCGAGTGTGACCTTGTATGAGGGGACGATACTCTGTTGGACGACTTACATACAGCCTTTGATACTGGCAACAGTCATGTTATTCGCCATCATCGCATGCTCTTTCACAAGCGAATGGCTTTCTACCGTCGATCGAGGGTCTCGTGGTGGGCTGGTGGTTTTTGATGACTTCAAGACCCTGGCCCAAGACTCCTCTCCCCCTCCACCTTGGAGAGCATCTCCAAACCCAAGGCAAGGGTCCCGGGTATAGATTCGTTATGCTTCCCCGAGCTTTACACGACATTCAGTCAGTCCTCTGCTGTTTCTCTTTCTCTCACTCCGTCACTGTGACACCCAGAAGAGAAACAAAGCCGGCATTGCAAGGCACGGACTCCAATGTTTAGATATTGCCCCGTATTCATCCCTCAACCGATGGGCACTCAGGTACGAGCTACTACCTGCTTGACTCGCTTTTGAGATTTTATCGAACTTGCAGGCATTTTTCAAAAGCGACAGCCTAGGTACCCTAGCCTAGCAAAAGCCGATAAGAGACAGATGCGAGACACACGCACAACGTCGCAAATGATACCTTTGTCCTCTGAATCGAGACCCATATAATGCACCCAGTGTCATGGGCCGTCTGGCCTCCACTGGCGCGCTATGGTATTGAAGTACTTGTGCTTTCTGGGGCTCCCTGGTATTTATATATCGCCGGAAAAATACATACAGCTATGATGCTGCGAGTCGTCAAACTCGGCGCGGATCGAAGCCAAGGAGCACAAGGCGACCGTTTCGGCTGCTTCTGTTGCTATCCCCCGATAGCCTACACACCCACGCGTCTATTTGTTGCGCTATGGCTTGAAGTGAACACCATCAGTCTTGTCAGTTGCAGGAGAGACAGGACTACAATTGCCGAGAGGCCAGACCGCTTGCAAATCGGCGATCAAGACGCCAGCTCCCCCACTTGACCCTCACAGAGCCCCTACGATTCCATACTACAGGCGCTCTTAGCTTGAAGAATCTGGCTTCATGGAGCAACTGGACCCCTCTTGTACATATGTATTGAGATGGGCTACCTGACGCCTGACTACCTAACTACCTAGTCTTGGGCAAGGTCCAGGGCCCTTGGCCGGCCCCTTACTATGCATAGACTAGGCTAAATAAGGTGTCATGAGGTTAGAGAGGCGAGATTCTCGATTGCTGATCTCTCTGGGTTGATGAGACCTTTTCGTCCACCACCCGCAAAGCACGCAGCCATCTCAATATCAGCAGTTGAAAAAGGTGCTGCCGCGATCACAGCCCTTCACCGTAGTACTGACCCTTATATAAGTGTAATCGTCCGTAGGCGGGATCTGGCATCATGCAAGCCTCAAACCTGAAGCACTGTGTGTGCGCCACAGATAATAGTGACATCATCTATGCCGGTGCTTTCTCTCCGGATTTGGAGGAAAACACTGACGCTTTGGCTAATCAGATCCATGGAAACGGTTTGGGATCATGACGATCAGCGGTCGTCTTGCAGATCGTTTCGCACCGCCACATGTGGCGGCATCTTCAAACAACGCTTGCTCCCGCGGCTGAACACTCCAATCAGCGTCTTCTTTGTCATTGGCAACCTAACCCTTCCTCCAGCTTGATTACTTTTTATGCACGTCTTGTTGCTTGTAGGAGATTTCTCAAGTGGGCCAGATCGGTTCCTGGATTTTTTTAAAAGTTGGCAACGAACAGTCGGCAATTGCTAATATCCGTACAACGGACCTCTTGGTCGAATCTGTTTACTAAACTAACTACCTCACCCATCTAGCCAGTTACCCATTAGCCTAGGTCCCCTGCCCAGAATAACGGATGTACAGTACCTAATAATCCTGAGCGCCAAGCCTGGCTGCATCGCATCGTCTCTGATTCATCCGGAGGTTCTCCGGGGGGACATTAGACATGTCAGGTTACAGTATCACTCAGAGGCGAGGCCTGGCTGAGTCTCAGTTCCGAGCCATTTCCTAAATTTAAGATGGCATGATCGAAATTTTTGTTAAAAGAGAAATCTTCATCCAAGGGTCCTATTGTTTAGCTTAGGCCGCCAAGAACACAAAATTGATTATCAGATCCAAGCAAAGTTACCCCTGTTGTTGCGCGGACATAAACGTTGCAGAACCCAACAGCCTGGTTTTTCGTGTAACATAATGACGTGAGAATATAGGAAACACCGTGTAATACCGTGTAAAGCAATCCTAGACTCATTCTGACCTCTCACCATCTTTTATGTACCTACCCAATGGTTGACTAGCATCGCCGTTAGGAAGTTCAGCAGTAGAACGAAGATGTATATGTCATGCTTTATGGTTGGAACCCCGGATCACTTAAACCCTGCTCACCAAACTTGCAGGGTCATCACTCTCGCATTTTAAACTTGGACAGATATGTAAGGGGCGTAGAGTCAGAGACAGACATGGTATCAAGTATTAGATCAGTCTAGACCTTGACAATATGGGTCGATCTGTCAAGCAAGGTCAGCCTTGTCTAGCTCAGGAGTGCAAAAGCATACATAAGAGATCGAGCCATGGATATCCTAGCAGCCTGGCTAAGACGCATCTCACCCAGAAGCGCCCTTCTCAACGAGTCAAGTTAACTAAAGCCGCATCGCCCAACAAGCCCAAAGGGGGCTTTCAGGACATAGTAGCACACGCCTTATCCTAGAAAAGCTGGTACTAGAAAGAAAATTATCGTTCGAGACTTGAAAGAGAACATGCTTGTCTATGTATTTCGCACGACTAGTTATGTAGCATCGCGTTAGATGTACTAGTCGTCGTAGCCATCTTATACTCGATTGGTCAATCTATGTAACTTGAAACAAATAGCCTCATCGTTTTCATCCTTGTTGATCGACAACGTTTGTTTCAACTCAATGATCTTCAAAGCAATTGGCTGGAATTATCTTGAAAGGTGAGTTTTAGCTACGAATAATATCATTTCTTCGATCAATTCCAATAACGTGATATATTGGCACTATTTATAGATTCCGGGGCTCTCAAGTACGCAGTATTTTCGTCGTAGAGCTGCGATCAAGTCGTAGATATTTGGGAGGACAAGTCCAGACGAATTTAGCGGTGAGCGAGTAAGGGTATTTCCAAACTCACTAGTAGGTTTTAACCGTGGCTTTCCCCAAAGTAGTTGTTTATGGCCCAGAACTCAAGAGAAGGCTAGAGAAAAGTAGGATCGTCGTCGTATCCTGGCCACCCTGAACGTCCTTTCGAGGCTAGAACTTTGCGGAGGAGCTATACTTTGGCAATCGTATCAATTACATACTCTAGTTACAGATGATAAGGCTCGCTCTAGATAATCATTGTCTTAAAGTAGCTCGAACGGTGGGTAAATAGTACTCTTGTATGGATGGATCTAAGGAACTGACGTCTAAGATGATGGATAAGCATTGTCCGAGGAACCTAAAACATACAATACATGGTCTAAACCACAGTAACAGGCTCACACAGTTAATCGTTATACAGGGACAATAGTCATAGATATAAGCTGCCGCTCCCTGCTGAAGCTGTCAGGGGCCTGAGTATCGGCATCTTTCATATCTTCGTACCTGAACCGTTGAATATCTACAAAACCTTGATGCCAACAGCTTACTATAATCCTAGGCATAAGCGAGCTGCTTAATTTTCTATACTTACACTTCTGTATTCCTCTTCCTTTCCCTCTCCTCTTTTCTCTTACTGACTCTCTTCCTGCTGGGTCTCTTCTCCCTTCTATGGCTATCTTCTTTAATCTTCATAAAGAGCATTTCACAGTTTTCCCTTCAAGGGGAGCTACAGAAAACTAGTCTCTAGTAATCCCTGAGGACCCTGCCAAAGGTCTCCTGATGGAGGAATATCCTTCGCGCTCTACACTATAAACAGGTTAAAAACCCGGTACGTAGATGCATACATCTTCCTCAGTCTCACAATAGCTTTACTTCTTCACAAAGGACCCCATAGACCCTTATCCATCCGATAGACAAAGAGAAACTTTTAACATAAACCTTCATATCCCTATTTCAAAGATGTAAGGCTCAAAGAAGCTTCTATTCACTTCATTCCATGGCACCAACCTTCATTCACAGCTTTACCTGATAGATAGACCAAGTAGCCAACGTCAAATATACAATATTCTTATATATTCGAACAGGATTGTAGCTTATATGACGTATATTATCAACTATTGCAGTAAACCTCCCAACTGCTTTGTGCTGTCAAACAACAACTGATTTCGACTATTGAACTAATTATCGATAAATAAGAAGTAAATGAATAAATACCCAGATCTATGAATAGTACTAGCCACAAGGGAAACTAACAGGCTGTACAGAGATTGTATTGCACTCCTCACAGGAGTCCCCTACTCCGGGGATATGGCATGCGAACCTGAGCCAAGACAGCTGCTGTTGAGAAGTTAACAGTAACAACTCAATTAACCTCTTACAAGACACCTGTTAGAACCGTTTAAGGTGCTCCAGATGAGGATTAGACTGAAATATGAGTCGCTTTTCAACGCGGGTTGCGGCCACGCTGGAGTCTGTATCTGGCTTCCCCTGACAATCGGAGGCGCCAAGGAAATTCTTTACTCGAAATATCAAATATGACACATAAGTTATGCAGAGATTATTATGAAATGTCAGTAACAAACGATGATAATCAGAAGATTCCCATTCTGTGGCACAGTTTTGGTATTGAGAGCCTTGGGACATGGGATGAGGAGCAGTTGACATCTGGTGACATCTTTACACTCTTGGAATCTCGGTTGGGACTACTTTCCAAAAGATCACTTCAAAAGCTCAATATGATAGATTATACCAAAGTCCTTCTAGAAACAAGATATAGATGGGGCAGGATAATTGATTCTCTGCAGAGACAGTCGAATTAGCCGTAAGTCATTCCTATAGTTTGGGTCGGCAGTAATTGTGAAGCAGAATGATCAATCAATAAAGAGGAAGATTCTTCTAGCAATCTATGACACCAACGTCGACTTCCAAGAACAGCAACTAAACATTGGTTGTAAACCTACAACATATTCTATCATCCACCAAACATCTCCCCTCTCACAACTTTCCCTTAGTCTCCCTCTTCCTCATCGCCTGCGCCGACCTCAAAAGCGCATACAAGCTCTGCAATCTCGGCATCTCAACGCCCCTCTCCATAGCGATCCTCACCGGATTACCCAGGATCACTTCGAGCTCCAGCGGCTTGCCCGCCTCCCAGTCCAGCAGCATGCTGGGCCTCGCGCCCTTGTTCCTGGCCGTGCTCTCGATGATCTTGTCCGGCTTGGCCATGCTGTCAGGGAACGGCCGGCCCAGGATACGGGGCACGGCGTCCCGGATCTCGTGCATCACGCCGAGCAGGTGTCGCTGCAGCTCGTCGTCTGCCACCATATCGGCGTTCCCACGGCCGCCGGACAGCACGGCTGAGGGGTTCATAGCGGCGTTGATGCATAGCTTGTGCCATCGCACAGTCTGCAGGCCGACCTCATCGTGAGGGTCTACGTCTCGAATACCGCCCAGATCTGTCCACCAGCGACGCAGTGCCTCGGTCGACTCGGTTCCACGACGTCCCAGCTCCGAGTCCTTGGAGCCCAGACCATCTGTGTAAGGTCCGATGCTAACACGCGTCCAGCGGTTCTGGCGGATAGTGCCGGGCGTGATCTGCTCTGCGCTGACAACGGTGACGGCGCTGACGATGGGGTTGTTAGGGAAGCGCTTGCGGAAGGGCTCCTCTACGCCAACGCCGTTCTGGATGAGGACAATGCAAGACTTTGGCCCGACGAGGGGCTCGATGATGGAAGAGTCATCGCTGATATCTGGGAGAGCCTTTGTGGTGACAAAGATATAGTGCCAGTCACGCTTTGCTCCTGAGGAACTGGCCGCAGCAGCAGCAGCGTCGACAGATGGAAAGGCCGCATCAGGATTGAAGGTGTAGTCACCGAAGCTCCGGGTCTGAAGCTTTACACCGTCCTTTTGGATAGCGGCATAGTTGGAGCGCGCTACAAGAGAGACGTGAATGTTGTGAGATGGCTATGATGTGGGTAAGTATGTGTATGCCTGTGATGAGGGAGAGAGAGGTTACATAATGGAGGCGCGAAGCATAGAAACAACCGACGGCGCCAGCACCGATGAAGACGATATCGACACGACTGCAATTGAGGGCTCGTGTTAGCGGTTGAGCTCTGAGAATGACTTATACGCGATTGGCTATGAGAGGGCGTTTTCTTACCTGTTGTCTGCCATGATGACGAAGCGTATGGATACTGCAATTCACTGAGAAATGATTGGCGGGAAACGAATCCGATAAACTTGGTTATACAATACAATACAATACAACCAAAGCAGTGCAATTATGCTGTGAAGCTAACGTATCGTGGTAGGTAGTTTTGGTTATAGACTATGTACAATCATGAAGATGAATTCGGCAAACATCCCAGCCCCGCCACTTTTGGACACCGAGGTCCATGGCGTCGTCGTAATAGGGGCGGGAGGCTGGAGGCTGGAGGCTGGAGGCTGGAGCACACCATCGATGCCCAGTAAAGCCAAGCATTATAATTGTTTGAATACGTGAATAAGAGTTACGGATTAATTCATTCATTTATTTGTCCAGCAACTGGCGTCACCTTGTAGCCTTCAGTTCCAATACGTCGTTGGGTGATTGATTACACTTTCATGGGAGCTGCTGGCCCAGGAAGAATGACAAGCTCGACAACACCATCTTGTTGCTGATCAACGACCACCTGCTAGATACGGACAGGGCTGAATGTGATGATGCTCGTCAGATACCACCATGAGAGCAAAGCAGGCAGGGCATTCTAGTCAAGCCATAGAGATGCAGCCAAGAAGAGACAATGACCTCCTTACCTATATCTGTCATCTTTAACAGACAGCGAACCGTCTCGAGCCCTGTCTTATGCCACACGGGTCCATAAGGTCAGCGTCCATGTCAAGCTACGTATTGTAATCAATCAGTCAAACTAATTAACCCCGGGAGCCTGTTTCCAATCGGCGACGCCGTCCGTCCGGGTGTGTTGCGGCCTCGGAACACGACGCCGATCGTTGATTGATGATCGGGTTTGGGGTAGTTACAGCGAACCGGGTGAGATTGAAGGGTTCGACAGAGACTGGTCTCGTCTGATTTGGTATGGAAAGACCATCATCACTTCCACGCGACGTGCTTGAAACGCCACGTCAACGACGCAATTTCAACTGCCGGGCTATTGAGAAGCCATGGTCAGCCAAGCCAGCTAGAGCTATACTCAGCCCAAGTCATTGTCGCCCAACAAGTTTGGCTGGCTCATCATCTTCATAGTCGCCTACCTAGGTTGTTATAACAGACAAAAAACTTGGAAAAAGGTTTACGGTATGTGCCTACAGCTGATTCCCGGCTTCTCCAAGAAGTCAAGACGACATTCTCAAAGCCGGGTGCCCAGCAACGAGTTCACTTTATCTATGCCAGAGCAAAAACATCCAGGTCTATGGAGAGCAGACACTGAATGCCGATTACCACGCTGGGAAATCCCAACGCGGTTGCTGGCAAAACATCATATGTATAATTTCAAGGGCTGTGTTGAGGAGGTTTATTAGTACTACACATGGCAGCGCATGTGGTCGGATGGTGCAAAGCAATCAGAGCCTGAAGCTCCCACGAGGAGCCAAGAGATGATGCCACCGCGCATCACAAAATCACAAACCAGTACTGCAGCTTGTGCGAGGTGATGCTCTTGATCATCTCAGCCCTGCGAGGCGGCAACGACCACGCACTCCATGTGCGGACGCGGCCGCCCTGAAGGCAGGATCAAACCAGAAAGCTGGCGCAAGAGTTATTGAAGGTTGCAGCAGCTGTCGGCGATCAGCGATGATGGATGGTTGAAGACCTCGTGGCGCCCAGCGAAGTCGACGTTGACCCCAACTTGTGTGGTTGCAGAGGGGAAAAAATTTCAACTTGGAAAAGATACGGCGAGTTTTGATTTTGCGTAAGCGTGGGGGCCGCCGACCAATGGCTGCGGCCCTTAGCGGGCGTTGGCGCAGCCAATAGACGCGCCAATCCGAGCCGGGTCCAAGGAGCTGCAACCAATCAGAGAGAACACCTGTCAAAGCGTGTTCGACTTGCCTATTACGGCCATCAACGGGCCGGTCACCGTCCCGTCGTGGTCAAGACCATCCATCGTCAACTTCGTCTCCAGCAAGGATGTCTACCAAACGTTACATACATACGTAGAGGTAGATGCAGCCGTGCCGTAGTCTGTGGCCCAAATATATGGAGAACTACCAACAAGCCGGCCCGTTTGGATGCTCCCCTCATCATCCATTGTCCACCAGAAACCGCGGCTTGCCATGGTATACCGAGAGTCAAGACAGCGAGCGCCCTGGGGGACAAGGCTCTGACGTCCAGGTCATCATAGGTAGCTATTTCATAGCGCAGCTTCGTCTTCAGGCGACTAAGCGCATGCACATCATACACCTCGAACATTCAATGAGCGCTTCGCCTCCGCCTCGTCACAGAAACGCTGGAAATTAGAAAAGCCCAAAGTCTCCATTCAGCGCAGTCTTTAGAGGCTCAAGAGAACGAATGGCCTCCCCCTCTTACCTGCGCTGACCTGAGACGACGAGATTGCCTATGGATCGAAGCAGATGCAGCTAGATAGAAACGGCATCGCAAAAGTCGAGGTGCAGATGGAACCAGCACGCATCGGGAATCGCCGCAAGGCATTTGCAGGTGAGCCCCATTGCCAACAAAACAATTATCAAAGTGCCAGAGCTGTTAGTGAACATGGCTAGTCATCAATCATGCTCTAGGTAATCAGTCATGTACGAGCAATCGTCATCGAGTGGTAACCCATGGCAAATGCTCATTTCCCAAGGTTTACGGCGTACAGAGTACAAGTGCTCAAACATGTTAGTGGCCATGATATGAACCATGGGAAAGTGTTTTCATTCAAGCCATACTTAGGGCCTGGTGAGGTTGGTTCGGCCCACGAAACACTTTTTGGCCTGAGAAGCCCTTTGACAGCTTGGTCCAAGCTCCCTACGTCGTACCGCAGAGGATGCAGGGGCACAGGCTTCTAGAAAAGCTGCTGGAACCAAACGGATCAAGGGTCGGGGTGTGAAGACAGCAGACATCCAGAATCCTGTTTGGGGGAATTCCGCTTCACTGCCAAGAGCCAATCACGTCGGCTCAGAAAGATGCGGGATGGTGGGGGCCCATGGCACAGCGTGTCTGGAGTCTTAGACCAGCCAGGCAAGGTTTCCGACCCGTTTTCGAGTGACCTGAAGGACAGTGTCGAGTGAAGATGTGCAGTACGGTATTGTCCCGTGGGGTTACCAGAGTAACTGTTTGCAGCCGTGTGCGAACAATGGTCATGTTCCAAATTGGGGCTAACAATGAGCCTGATCTGCTACAAGTCGTCTTGATATGACTGATAATGGCGGTGTCTGTGCCACCAGGCAAGACCTGGACAGCTTTTGTGGGTTTTTCTTTTTGTGACAACTAAAAGCCGACCGAAGTCGCACAGCCGCGACAAGCCAAGCCTGTAAATGTAGACAATCTTGTCGTGTCGACAGGCTCACGAGGCTGGCTATCAGACAATTAGACATAGGTAGCTTGTGCGGCGGATTACCGGTACAATGCCGATCGATTGTGGATCGAAGAGACTTGCTGTTCGTCGTTTAAGAGAGTATCATTAACAAAGACACAGCAAGACCTTCAATGACGTATGTCCCATCGTCCCAAGAACTCCAGGATGGTCCTGTCACGACATTGCAACCAACCCCTGCTCCTTCATTACTAGTTGCCCAGACCCGTGGTAGGGCCAAGTCACAAATGACAGGACAGCGATGCAAGTAAGGGAACGGGCAGGTGTGTACAGACCCTGCCTGACCTGCGTCCACGAGGCTCACGCAGGGTCTATAGTGCAGGATATGGACCACCAGGTGAGACCTCCCGTCCGATCGACCAACACGTCAAAGGTCATCCAGACCGGTACCTGCGTAGCGTCCCTGACACCGCATCTGTTACGGTCAGGCGATGAGGACTTCCTTCGCCCAACTCGACATGAATCCTGACACAGGATACGTGTGGAGAAAGAACATGGAGAGCAGAGATCTTGGCGGTCTGCTCCATCTCCGAGATCCGCTCGGTATCGCACACCGAAGTACCACAGCGGGGAATTGTAAACGCGGCTGTCGCTTTCGGCGGCTCCAGAATGAAGAACTGTCCTATCCTGATGCCAAAATTCATTCGCTTTGGTTTCTCCGGCTGGAGTGAGGCGGAAGTCAGCGGCAATTGGAGCGGGATACCGAATGGGTCACATTTAAGTATTCGCTGGGTGAATGGCGGTAAATCCTATGTTGATCAGCGATGGTAAACTTCCGAGGAGGTTGAAGCCCGCTGAGCAGGTCAACATATCGCAACGCCGAGGAGTATATTTATGCAACGGCAGAAATCGGGGTCTTGTACCGCAGGATGCCTGTCAGGTTGGCCCGTCCGATTTGGCTGCTGCCGGAGGCATCATGATTGGGGGTTTGTTGGCAAGGCCGGTAATAGATATCCTCCTGGGCAAGCATATACTAGAATACATGCGGAATAACCGCAACCTATCATGTTCATACTGCGAGAAGTAGACGACGACAATGACGGCCACACTGGCAACAAGAGTGATCCCTGAGAGACGCTCCCAGGCATTTCCGTTAGACGGCCGTTACTCGTCCTTCATCTGGATTTGCGAAAGCAAAGCCCCCGGCACCCGCTCGCCCGCGCTATCCCGTCGGGATCCGTGCATCGCGGGGGAAGTTTGGGGAAATGCTGGAGTGGCATGCACCATCAGTATCATACAGTACATAAGCCAACACCGAGCCGTACATAAACCTGCCGCGCTTCGGATTCTATCCGTATGCACAAGTTCCGGAACGAATCGAAGTCAAATTGATTGAACCAAGACGCGTGCGCCAGATGGCTGTGTAATGCTGATGACGCAGAAAAGTCGACAATGCCAATGGATGCATCCGATAGAGGATGTCTCAGCCTGCCTGCCTGCCTGCACGGCACGGTCCAGTAAGCAAATATCAGGCGAAACAGCAGCTGTCACAACTCGCTGTCCAGCGTAGTAGGGAGTGTAGCCAAGAGTCGTCAATGGTGATGCCATATGTAAGTGTTGGCCAAGCGTGTCCTACTAAATTCGAATAACAGACGAGGCATCGCATTGCGTACGAGCGAGTCAACCAAGATAGGAAGTCCGGTAGGAAAGGCGAGGCTGTGAATAGCATCGGCGAATCTCTCCTCAGGCTGAGCTAGACTAATACCCCTGGATCGGCGGTCTGCACAAGTGCGCTTCATGGTAACACCGTCGGTGCTTAATTTGGTTTGGAGGACACCCCAGAACCAATGATTTGCAGGGTCCAAGAGGGTCTTGGAAATGGGTATCCCAAGCTGCTTTGCCATTAGCCATCTTTTTCCTGCATGTACGTTCTCGGAATTCCTCAGGACTCTTGGTCTGGCTCTGACATGGCAGCATGGCCTTCTAGGCCCTTGCAGAAGAGTCGCGTGGACTCTGAACAAGGGGGCTTGAAAGCCATGATGCTGTTGGCTGCGGCAGGATGGAGTCAGCACTCGTTGAGTGGGAGAGGCGAAGCATCAAATAGCAGAGCTCATCCTCCATGGTTGGATGAATTATTGTATGAGCAAAGACAAGTGAAGTCCATTAAACGAGATTGCAGTCGGTACAGCCAGTTGAAGTAAACCAGATGGGTACTCTAACCGATATAGTTACTCCGTAGCGAATCAGTTGTTGACGACAATGATCGTCTCCTTCGGCGGTGCTGTTTCTGCCAAGAGCCAGGGCCATGTTGAATTCATGAATCCAAGACATGATGTGGATATGTTGTACAGTAGTCAAACATTAAGCGCGCCCTATCAAAGCCGCTGGAGACCAGCGTACTGTAACAGTGGATGTCCGAGGAAGCATTGATTGATAAGTGGAGTTGAGAGCTCGTCAATCAGGCTGTATGTGCTTTCGGTAAGTCTCGAGTGCTGTGCAGCGGCACGGACGGGAGCCTTGCATCTGCGTCCGTCAGCGCTCCCATTCTGGACAAGGCATTGTAGGCGAGGACAGTACTGTACTGTCTGCCGGACATTGCATAGCGCATCGCTTGTTGAAAATCGAGCCCTGTCGATTAAATTTAGTATCTGATCCGGCATTAATTACCTAGTAGCAAGCACTGCGAGCTGCCGAGCGGATACCGACCACCAGCTGCACGACTCGACTCGAATCGACTCGAGTTGTCCTATCTGTCTAATGGATCGACCCGAAGATGCTCCGCCGATAAGCTACTGCATGTACGTAAAACTTTTCTTCTGATTTTTGTGTTCAATGACCTTCAATCTGTTAGCTTAATATAGATGAACCAATGACCTGCCTGTCATGTCCTGTCGCAATCCTCTCGGGTGAATGCTGGAGTTGTTTTGGCCGCCCCCAGTCCGACGACCCCAGCAAACGGCCGCTAACGTGCTTATATGTATGTGCGAGATGAATCAATGTCAGTCAGCGACCAGTGTAGCCGTAGATGAGGTACGAAACAAGATTTGACCTGCCCGGCTGTCATAGGTACGCCGAGTCACAGCAGAAGTGGACTTGCAATTTATAAAGGACACTGTCATTGTAATGCTACCGTCGTGCTGGATTCAAATGCAATACAATCGAGTACCTAGTCGAGTGCATATCCGTATTTCGTCAAATAGTTCGCAGTCCCAGTCGGCTAGAGTTGAGGTTCGGGGCGAATGCAACGTCAAAAAAGACCGTTGTTTGTGGCTGTTTTTTAACTTCCAGGACATCAACTCAGGCCAGTCAGCGTCTTTGCTGAGCCCGAAATCTTCCATAAAAGAGTAATGACTGCATGGATTTTCGATGGAAGTATTTGGATCGTCCGTCCATCCCGTTCTGCCATTAACCTAATTTACCCGTCGCTTCTCAGCTCCTTCCCCCATGCACTTAGCTAGTTGCCGATGTTGAGGCTGCCATTTCCCGTATGTCAGAGCAAGACCGACGGGGCTCCTCCTTCTCACTTTGTACATTCCGCTATACTCCACTGTAATCTGTCTCACACCAATCTGGCCCGTCCATCGTGGTCCACCATCCTCAGTCCTCCTCACCTTGAATGAAGCTCCACTATCCATCCCCAAGCTCACTCGACATTTAGCCGTAGGCTGCTCGCTGATGACAGACAGTCAAATTTGGGTCGATGCGAGCGTATCAAGTCTCGCCTTTTGGTGCCTTGTGTATGCCGGGGAAACATCGATTTGGCATTGCATAGCATCGCAGCAGCAGGATCCATATCATACGAGCTTGGCTGCTCAATTGATTTACACTACAGTTGAACCCTTGGAGAGCAGAAACAGGACGCTATCCCATACTCGGCTTCAATCCCACTCTTCACCCACGGCCCATGTCACGGGCCATGAGCCACTGCGCAGCCAGTCATGGGTGATGATACCCTCTCCCTCTCCCTCTCACGCACGCTCGTCATGGTCACTTCAGAACCCTTGCCTTGTCCCCCAGCCCACGCCTTCCACCCCGGCGCCCCAGCCCGGTCACCTTGCTGCTTGCGCCATCGTCCCACACTGTATACCTAGCCGAGTATCCTCGATCGCGCCCGTGTCCGCGACCTCCACGCCTGTCTTGCTGTTCTGGGCAAGGGTTTTGGAGCATGACCCATGGGGGCCTGGGGACCGTAGGCAAAGAATAACCCAGCGGGCGGGTAGTAAGATGGGAGAAATCAACCAGCGAGTAAGGAACATGTCGATTTTGACTCGGGAATCGATTCGGCGCAACGGGATTGTCAAGGGATCATGACGGAAACAGGGGACCAAAGGATCAATGTTACTATTCACGGACACATTGTTCGCCGTTGTTGCTACGCCCACCATGCCTCTCTCGACGCTGCTGCTACCTCGTCATTGTCTCCTGTCATCGAGATTCATACATACTAAAGAGAAGCCTCTCGACTTACAGCCTTTCTTGCACCCGAGATTTGACTCTGCCCAACTCTCAGTTTCTTTCAATCTCCCATCTACCCTTTGTATACTTGCAACTCCCTGCGTTCCCCACGGAGCGCGCTTGGCTGTGCGGTGTGCTCTCTTGTTGATGTCGGCCGCCGACGTCACCAAGATACAGTACCTTTTGATGCCAGGTCCGACGAAGAACACAAAACGAGAACGCTCCGACCATCCGGGCCGACATCTCCACCCACAACGTCTCCAGCAGCGCGGCTTGGCCTTGGTTGTCGATGTTGATGTCTTAGCTGGCTCTGGAGCTGAAGGCGCCAAACCCGCTTGTGCACGAGAAACCCCGGTCGTGCCGCCGACCTCGCCCGCCTATCCACTCCGTTATTCCTGCGGCGCACTCCCTCCCACACCCACAGAGACGGATATCGCACACCCAAGTTAGCGAGCGATCCAACCCGGCCACAAGCTAAGCTAGGTACCGTACAGTACTATGTAGAGTCGAGAGGAGACCCCAAGGCACCCCAAGGAAAAATCCCCACCCACTGGCCGGTGCATCTCCACTCCCGTTCCTCTCTCTCATCAATTGGCCTTGTCCAACTTTGCCCTCGAAAACTTTTATTGCTTTCTGCTCCCGCTCTCTTTGTCTGGATTTCACTTTCCAGCCTCTTCCAGCTCGTCTTAAGCTTCGCCGCGACATGTTCTTGTGACGGTCCGGTTTTTAAAGCTCTCTCGACCCGTTTTCCCTGACGTTTAGCGTGCAAGTCACATCCCTACTGGCGCTTTGCGGGACACTTACATACAACCCTACGATATCGGTGCCGATAGAAACCCACTGTATCCTCTTCTACTGCTCGCTCGGATAACCATTTTCGACTTCGCCTTTGTCGCCTACACAACCCTACAGATCACATCTTTTCCGCCAAACAGCAGTTTGCACGACATCTAGTTAACCTTTCAACTTCCAACTCGACTCCTAGCTATATCCAGTCTCAGGACCCCGCCAATATGATAATTGACGGAGAGAAGTATGCTTGCGAGGCCTGCGTTCGCGGCCACCGAGTGAGCAATTGTCAACATTCTGGTAAGTATTTACTCTGGAAAGACAAGTTATGGGTCGCTATTTTACAGTCGTCGCCCACGGACAGACACGGTTACGCACTCCCCTTGGCTTAGCTTCCTCAGGCTCAGGTGTATGTGCTATATGCTAACCTCGTCGCTTTGCCAGACCGTCCTCTTCAACATATCAATAAGAAGGGTCGACCAGTTTCCCAATGCGCACATTGTCGCTCCATGCGCAAGTCGCGCTCTGCTCATGTTAAGTGCGACTGCGGCGAGAAGACAAGTAAATGTGCCCATCTGCAGCCGACCGTCGAAGGGCACACTGGTGAGCTTCCTCTCGTCTCTCGGTCTGCCTTGGACCTTGGGATGTTTCACGCAATTCAAATATTCTAAACCCTTCGCAGAGACATGTTGCTGTAACCATGGTGGCCGCTGCAGTTGCGCCCACAAGAATGAGCCTGCACTCGACACTGTTCCCGAGTCTGATTCGGAACGCGAGTCCTTGACCATGAGCGTCACCGGCCGCCCTAAGCCCCCGGGTCGACGACGAAGAGCGAACACAGTTCACTCGGATGGTGTCCTAACCTTCGACCAGCATGGCCATCACAAGCCTGCACACCGAAGCAACCGAGTGTCACAAAAGTGTGGCCCATACCAGCTCAACAGAGTGAACTCGGCCCATAGCACCGGCAGCATGGGAACCGACAGCGTGCTGCAGAAGAGCTCACGGGAGCCTCCCAGCAGCCGGGCACGCTCTGCTACCAACCGAGAACGGAGAGTCAAGTCAGAAACAGCCTCGCCACTCATGAGCGGTGCCAGTAGCTTCCAGAACCTTAACAGCAATCTGCCTCCCCTCGACTTGTCAGGCATTGAATACCCCCCTTATATGGCTAACAGCACGTTCGACTTGTTTGGCTCTGGCTTCAACTCGGAGACAGAGGCTCCCATGTACAGCGCGGGCCTGAGTGCGGCGTCTGTTGACTGGAGCCATTATGACCTCTCAGAAATGAAGGGCGACAGCTTCACACCCTCCAGTTACAGCCAGACTGGCGCCCAGAGCTTCAATGGTCTTTTCGACTTCGGCAGCGGCTCAGAGCACTTGCCCCACCTTGCGAACACCACGTCGACCTCGGGTGAGGTGTCCGAAGTGGAGGACTTTCTGCCCGGAGGAGATGGGGATTTTGACGGATTAGAAGGATTCAGCCGTGGCGACAGCTTCATCCGACAGAACGGCAACGTGGTGGCTAACTCGGCCGACCTGACTACCATCGACTACGACAGCTTCTATAAGGGAGCGGACAGCGGTCCAATGGCTGGAGCCGGCCTCTCGATGGTCGAGGATGACCCTGCGTTCTGGATGCCAAACTACAACGAGGGCATCACAACCATGGACGATAGCCCCGACCCTCTCGGCCCTGCTTCCATGCCCAGCTTTTGGGGCATGTGAAGATACACGGAAATTTCACATCTTTTGGCGTACTCAATACCCCATCGGTTTTTTTGATTTAAAGTCATTCGGACGACGCACTGGCAGGCGTTGGAAAATACCACACGGGTAGAAGCCATGAGGGGCATGGCTTCTCTTTTTCTCATTTCGCGCGAATACCACCAAATACATATATACGTTTTATATCGAGCAATATCAGGCTCGCCACCACCCGCAAACCGAACGCATGCTATATGCCAGGTTTTTAGCGGTGATGATGATGACAAGACGACATTTCCTTCTATAAAAATAGACGGGTTGGAAATTTTTGACGAGCATTATGTTTCTTATTACATGTTGGGGGCATGGGGGGATGGGGGCCCGGAGTAGGCGTCGGTGGCTTTTTGGATTATACATTACAACAAGCAAGGGGATACAATGCCGTGGTGGCGTTGACGCGGAGGAGGAGTGCAACCTGATCGATACTACCTTGTTAGAGGTTGGAATTAGGCAAGGCGCTGAGGATCGAATCTGGAGACGACGGCAGACGAAACAAGCAGCAGAGTTGGGAGGAGATAACAAATTGAGTCCTGAGAGTTGCGCATCATTTTACCTGCGTGGTGAGGATGCGGACCAGATGGCACAAGCAAGACGGAGACTATAGATCAAGGCTTGAATTTGTTGCTTGTTGTTATTTGCTTGCATTTTCTATTATATCTTTCTGCTCCCAATGGGAAGCTGAGTACAACGAAGAGTACTCAGCATGGATTTCATTATGCAATAGACTTTCATGACTGAGGACCGAGACCAACCGAGTCGAGATCCATGAGCCATCACCATATCACAGTTCCGTTCACACGCACATTGGGTGATGTCTCGAGGTGGATTGCAGCTCAGTCGATCTGTTGGATCAAGCACAACTGACCACCCACCAGCAGCAACTTACTTGGTACGACAGCCTCACATGGACCTTGAAGCAGCCCGTCGCCGGACGCCCGGAGATCAAATGGTTCGACGACGTTGAGAACCAACACAGAGAAAGAATTCAACGACACCCGACAACATGTTTGTTTCCAACGCCCGAGTTCAGAAACAGCCAGCGTTTCCCTCATATTGGCGGCGCGCTATAGGCAAGGCCATCGCGCCGCCACACTGATGATCTTATTTCCCCGTCTTTAAACCCCCATATTAACCATCCCTGTTGACCCCAGTTTGGGGAGTCCTTGGATCCATGGGGGTGGGAGGACCATGACTGGTTACCTATTTCCACGGCAGACAAATTTCTTCATCATGATCTGTATGTTTGCTTTTTTCCAAATCAGATACCGTGTGCTTTTCTTTTCTTTTCTTTTCTTTGCTTTGCTTTGCTTTGCTTTGCTTTGCTTTGCTTTGCTTGCTTGCTTCTGCTAAAAGGTCCGGGCCGGTACAGGAACATCAGCTCAGTGAAGGGTCTAGCCTGGTCTTTTTTTCCCTTCATGACATGCAGCTGGAGGGGGTGTATATCAAAAGCATCCATGGAAATGCAATGTCCCATGCTTCTCTCCGGTCAGAAATGTGTCCTAATCGTCTCTCGTTGGCGCGGCCAAGCGGAGCCATAATCAGAAAGCCGAGGCCATCGTATGTAGGTAGTAAAGTCCATTATTTACCAGTTTCGACTAGTCTAGTCTAGGTAGCTCAAAACGACAGCAAGAAAAAAAAAATCTTTTTATTTGATAACGGTGGGTTTACGTAAAAGTCAATTCATTCACTCTTCTCCCACCGTCACAGGCCAAAAAACAAAATCCGAGCCGTCGGATCCTTAGCTTGAAATCCGGTGCTCAAAACTCGATGCGAAACAGTGTCGATCAGGTACAGCTTGAACATGGTTTTTGCCAAGTGCAACATCGCAGCCTGTGATTGACGGGATAAGGTTATGACAGCATGCATGGCTTCAAGTCTGTGGGTTCCCTTGGGGAGAAAAAAACTCTGTTTAGACCGTTGATCAACTAAAGTCATGCAGAAGCTTTGCTTCATGGGGAAATGGTTTGTGAATATCAAAATCGCTTGTTTCTTTCTTATGGAAACAAGAACTTGGACGTGGCTAAGCGCGAACCTATCATCCGCCGCTCGTACCCGGCACTGGCTATTCGTCGACATCAGCTTCTTCCACTGATACAGTACACTTCCTCCCTTTTCCCAACAAGGCAGGCCTTGCCGTCACTTCATGTCCTCTTCATCATAAAAACTCTCAAGGATTTGGTCTATGTCAGTGCTCGACCCCTATGCCACGTCCAGATATCCCGATGCTAGTGACGGCCCAAAAGCAATATCGTCGCCTCCTGGCGCGATGCCCTCGTGTGCTGTGGCCAGGTCTGCCAGGTGCTGAAGACCCTGGCTCGCTGTAGCTTCTACTGAAGATGCTGGCCGCATATGGTCTGCGAGCTTATCGCGGACGCCATCCCATACTGCAGCAGGCTTCTCTACGATATCCTTGATCAGTTGCGTCGCTTCTTCTCGTGATCTATCGATCTTGACCAGCTTCGCCAACGACATGGAGACGAGTGAAGAAAAGTGGTGGACGAGCGGACTGCGCAAGTACTCGTTTGCGAAAAGCAGGTTAATCAGTTCCTTCGTGGGCCACATCGTCTCCGCTGGTGTTGCCCCTGGAGTCAGAAGCACCACTATGAGCTTGCAGTGCCAGTATGCTAGATGAACCATAGGATGCGACGCGGGCTCGATATGTGCCGGTAGGTCTTCTCGATAGTTCTCGATGTAGTCTCCTAGAATCTGGGCCATTGGCTCTTCGGTCGTCGATGCTCCAGGCTGAAGTGTTGATACAACATGTGATAAGCGGTTGAGTAGTTTTGATAGTCCTAACGTAATTTAGTTAGCAATGGAGAACCAAGCAGCATTGTGTTGTCACTTACGGACGAGGTAGAAGCAGACTTCTCCCAAAATGTTCTCCAGGCCAGGAGGAGCAACTACGCTGCTATCCGGTATTAGCGACGGCTTTCCTGTGCCTGCAGCATGCCAGCGGTCCATTAGAATTAGTGACCACCATATCCGCACAGAGAGCTGATCGTCTGAGTCTGACTCCAGTACGGATTCCATGGGAGTATATCTCCAGAGCTTCATCGAGTTGGCCAATGAAACAGCACGTGCTAGTAGGAACGGCAAAGTTGGAGATGAGCGCCAATCAGCGTCAATAATGAGTAGCAGCAACGTTTGTCCATGGACAATATGGGCGGCCTGCGTGGCAGAGGTCTCGTTGCTCTCCCATTCGTTAAGCAGGGAACTGGCAAGCTTCGTATCACCACCAGATGCCGCCACAGCAGGGAGGGCATTTGCAAACGCGTTCTGAACAGCCGGGGGACACTGCGTGAGCAGTGCCTGCATTCGACTCTTCGTACTTGGCAGTATTGGGTATACAGGTTGAACGCTCGACAAATAACTGGTCAGTGGTTAGTTCCAGAAAGTAACAAACACTATAGCCTTACTAACCTGTGTAGCATGCCTTCGTCAATATCCACCCCCTCGCTAGCATCAGGCATTGGCACATCCATAGCAGCAACGGGAGGCTTAGAAGGTGTGGTATCAGGCTTGATACCTGTAGGCTGTGGCGCCATTGAGCTGTTGCTATAAGGGGCGTATCCGTCGGAGGCTCCTGGCGAAGCCTGGATTCGATGTTCCGACCCCCATGGTGTCTGTCGTGAGGGTGTTGCGAAATCATTTGTCGAGATGCTAGAAAAAGGTCTTTTGCGATTGGAATCCTCGCCTTGGCTCTGTCTAGGCCGATCCGGGACAAACAACCTATCAATGTCGTCTTGACTGAGGCCTCCTTCCGACTCAAGCTTGTTCTCTATGCTATGAATACGATCTGCGAGTTCTTTAATATACCTGGTGAGTTTGTCAGTTTCTATGTCACAAGTAGAGAGATAAGAGGTGGGCATACCCCTTGCTTGGGCCTCGTTTCTGAGGTACGCGGCTGAACAAGCACCTGATAGATGACCTTGCACAACTAGAGCAGGGGGTGTCGCCTGTATCCGACTGAGCATCACACTTGATCTTTTTCCGACGGCACTCATCACAAGCTCTGGACACCTTAGATCGCTTCCTTGGCGGGATGCTGTTATCGATGGGATATTGAGCGGCCATGGGCGGTCCAACCGAAACAGACATCGCATGCGACACCATCGGGTCACTAGTCGGGGTGTCATGAACATAAGACGGAGTTTGTTGCTGGTCGGGTTCAGGATGAGGCATGATGCTTCTTAGGTTTGGGTCCTCGACGTTCATATTGGGGTCCGTAGTGGGCATCATGGGTGTCCCAGCTAAGCCCTGGCCGAGCTGTGCTGCCAGCTGCAGCTCTTCGAGATTGGCGGGGCGAGGGACATGTTGCTGAGGGGTTTCTGGTTCTGGTGGTTGGAGTTCACTCTGATCATGTTCCGGAACCTGCACATGTTGCACTTGTTCAGATACATGATGCTCGGGCTGTTCGTGATGCGGCTCATGATGCGGCTCGGTATGGTCATGATGTTCGTGTTCTTGATGATCCTGCGCGCCCTCTCGACCACCAGTGTTGTAGAAAGGACCGGCCTCCATTGCCTCGGCCCCCGGTGAAGGGTAAGTGATGTTGGCGTCGCCCGCCTCGCCTTCTCGGTTCGCGCTCATAGCTGCAAGCGATTACGGTATTGGCGTTGGCGCGTATCTAAGAAAATGTGCGATCTCACTCGACAATGCGCAGACGATTGATTGACGAGCGCAATGTTTAATTATCCCCGGCAGCGGGACGCGATATCACCGCGTTCCACCAAGTCAAGCCCTGCGCGACGCGCAACGATGTCACTGGACGAGGCCATTGTTAGCAGCAGCTCGACGCGATGATGACGAAGTGTACGCCGATGGTGAACCAAAGGATGGCACTGGAGGCGGTTGTGAAGACGACGACGATGCGTTCGTGCAGTGAATTGGAAAGGCTACATCTTGGTCATGGCGACTTACACGACTCTTGTTCTGGGGATCTCGGAGCTGGATAAATGCGATACGACAGCGACGCCTCGACGGAAGAGGAAGAACTCGGCCCCGATGACTTGGGAAACGGGCGGCCTAGGTTGTGTGGGTGTTTTTGACAAGATCACGGAGAAGGAAGAATTTTTCGGAGTGTGGCGTGAACTGCCATGCATGGGGCGTAGGTGGGATTAGTCAGCCGGCTAACCTAGAGCTCATTGTCAAGATATCACGAGACTGAATAAATCGACAACATGCATCCTTTGTTGAGTTTAGTTGAAGACGAATTGACACTTTCCTTCCTATATTTCTCCTTCTCCTTCCATATTCCTTGCCCAGGGCCGCATTGAACCCCATTTACATTTATTGATGAGTACCTAACTCAGTGTGCGCTGGACACTTACCTACTTTGTGCCGAGAATTTTCTGAGAGACATCTACTTAGTCGAAGTTGGCTCACCGATCGTACTAAAATTTGTTTCAGTGCATCCTAGGAGTCGTCGCCATTTTGTATTGAACCTTATTGCAATATGTCGTGTTGTATGTTTGCACAATGTGGGCAGGCATGCTTGCAGTCAACTGAAACAATAGTCAAGATTGAGACTCGCACAGCAAGAATATACTAGAGCCTAGCACTTAAGGTAAGGTAGTATCAGACAGACAAAGGGGGGCCCTTAATTTTCCTACGGCCTCAAATCCTTCATGGTAGACAGGAACAGCCTCAAAGTTGAGGCGATTCAATACCGACAGCAATGGATCCGTAATAACAGACACCCCTGACACCTGAGGAGCCAACTCATACCTATCCTTTGCTAGCGTGCTTGTAGCTGCCGTAGCGTGGCCCTGAGATCTTCATGCTATGATCAACCGCTAGGAAACAATGACGGTACGGTCCTTGGCGTTGCGACTTGAAGCAAAGTCAAGCTTGGTAGTGATGCATGGGAGAAATTGGGATAGCAACTTCGGTCCTCAAAGCTTTGGCCAAACATCGGATTTGTTGGGCAAACTTAACGGAGAGGACCGTGTCTAAGCGGCTTATAACATGACCCAGATGATAGATCTATCAGTAACATAAATATCTGAAACAGCCTCAAGTCGCGGGCTGGGCCTTGACAGCATTTAGCACTGAAGCTCACTTATATGTTTGGGTTAGAACATATCTCCTTTCTAGTTCATTGCAGAATGGAAACATGCCGGTCTCTATTTGTTTGACGATGCGTCGAGGCTAAGCTGGATACCTTAGTAGAGATTATGCGAGCACGTGAGGGTTCACGCACAGAGCCCATATGTACTCATCTGTTTCTTCTACCCAGCCCTTGCTCCTGTGATTACTTATGTGCTCACAAGTTGCCCCTATCTTGAGTTGAGAACTCAAAAAATCCCTGCCATGAAGAACCCTGATCCATTTAGAGAGATCTTCGAGCTGAAGATTTCTTGGTCAGCTTTTGGAGCTAGTAGACCCTGTCAACACCACGGAACAACGGGACGTTCAAATGGCGATGTTGACCCCTGACAGCCACCGCCCTCGGCTTTGTTTCCTGCGACGGAATGTCAGCGGATGGTAGCCCAGATATGTGTTCCTCCCGACTGTGCGGAGTAAAAAGAAATCAGTTGTCGACGACTTTGGACAAATGGATCCTCATGTTTGCTTTTGTCGAAACATGTCTTTGATAAGACCAGAACGTGGCCAACCAGATAAGGAAGAGCCGGTTGACAACTGACAGACCAAGGATCAGTGGATACTACTGGTATTCAGGTACCTAGTCTGAAGAGCAGGTAAGTGGCGTGTTGTCAGTCCCATGACGTGTCTGAAGAATTGGACTGCATCAAGGGGACAGCAACTCGATCCCTGCTGTAAGCAGAAGCAGTTCCTATGCGGCTGAATGATGTCCGCACTTACACATACGTAGTACGTAGGTAGTATACTTATTAGCTAGGTACCCATCTAGATATGCTCAGGCACATCTTGAGGCTTCCACAAGCCATCCCGTCTCGCAGCGGACTAGAGGGATCCGGGCACAAGTTCGCCCGAGCGAGACGCCGGGAGGCGCTCAAATGGAGATTTGCGAAATGGACGGGACCTGAGCCTGGGTATTGCATGGCGCAGAAGGGTTCCGGGCGTTCCTAGTGGTCAAGGGCGCTAAAAGAGCCCTGGAAAGGCAACGTGTGGTTGTAGCCGAGAGCCTAAAAGCGGCAGTCATGGAACGCCCGAACCACGGATGGAATGGATCCTCTTCCTAGAGATGGGTCCTTTGCAAACGATAACATCATTTATTTTTTGTACCTATGTACGTATGCGAGTCGATAAGTTTCCTCGTCTCCCTCCTCGGCCTTTCTCTATTTAGTTGGCTTTTAGTTTGCTCGCTCACTTATAAGCCGTGTTCCTCAACTGCTCCATGCGCTATTAACACGACTCAACAGGTCAAAATCCCTTTGTGCCCACGCCAGATAATCCTTGTGCTGCGACGTAGTATTCTAGGTATCTACCTATCCTTGTTCCTTGTCTTGAGCTTGTCTCATGAGGAGCTTATTAGTCCATCCCGCAACGTCAAAACCGCAGAAGTCCCTTGCTTTCCAAGGTTTCCCTACTACTACCATTTAACTCTCGCGTTAACTATAAACTCGGTTAGCATCCACCTTCTTCCTTTGTCCCAGTATTTCTCAATTACGTCTTTCCGTTCTCCCTTTTTTTTTATGGCAATGCCTTAGGTCCTTTACTTGACTTTAGTATGGCATCATCGATTGCTTATTTCTTGTCCTGATGGCTGTTCTCACTCCCTTTTGTTATCCTTCAAAACTGTACCTGCTTGCTTACACGACGTTATTCCAGTTTCAATGACACATGGAAAATCACCCTTTTTATCATCTCACAACAGCCAATTCGCCTCTATACCTCGCTTAAGTTGGTCGTGCAACGCATTGAGCTCAACTTGACCGAATTCATCATGTTGCTAAGCATGGATGTCACGAAGATGCGGGATTGGACTTATCTGGAGGATCCTCCTAAGGATATTGGCCCAGCTCGACATCTCCTCGAAGTTTACAGCAAGATTCCCTACAACGATCTCGATGACCACATACGCCGAGTTGTAAGTGGCATGCCTTTGATTGTCATCTCACGCGCATCAACTGACTCAAAGACCTGGTGTTTAGCGGGAGAAGGCCTGGTGCATCTCACAATACCCTTGCGTTGGACGGTGGAAATTCCTCTACATCCCAGACCCCAAAGATCCTCGCTACCAGCAGGCCCTTTTCCGCCTCAATGTTGCCGGCTCCCGAGATGTCCTCTTGGATCTAGGCTGTGGCGTTGGACAAGTGATCCGCCAGTTCCGTGCGGATGGTGTCGACGGCGCTCAACTCATCGGAACTGACCTGCAGTCCAAATTTATCGACATTGGGTACGATCTATTCCAGGATCGAGACATACTGGCAGCCACGTTTGTTGCTGGCGACATGCTGGATCCTGCCGACAAGCAGATGGCCTCTTTGCGTGGCAAGATCACGATGGTGCACGCAGGCAGCTTCTTTCACCTATTCAACTGGATTCAACAACTCTATATCGCCAAACGAGTCGTCGAGTTCCTAAAGCCAGGCACGAAGAATGCGATGATCTATGGCCGCCAAGTCGGCACGAATCACCCAGGACCCTCTTCGACTAGCACGCTATCCGCTTATTTACACGACCAAGCGAGCTTTCAACGACTATGGGACGAGGTCGGTGCCTTGACCAAAACACGATGGCAGGTACAGGTCGAATCGACTGGAGAGCCCGTCTCCAAAGCCCCTGGCTTCAGCATGCACGTATTTCCCGTTAATTTCACTGTCTACCAAGTGTCATGACAAATTACGCCGCAATGCAGCATCATAACTAATACTCCAGAGTGGGCGGCGATCATCCTACCACCACCACCCTGGTCTCACCTCCTTTCTCGTCTTATCCGGAGGATTTGACCGACCATACAACTATCGCGCTGGAATTCCTCAAATCGGCTTGCCTACTTTGGGTTGGTCAGCATCTCGACTGAAACTAGCGCTAGCATGGCCGATATTACAACTCGGGCCCCCGATACAGAATGGATAGCGAAGGAACTCGACACCGAATCTCGGCATATTCGGTTCGCCTGCGCTTGTTCTTAGACTCGGCGGTACACACGAAGCATCCGGCGACATGCCGGTGAAAGGCTATCTTGGCTGCAGAAAAAGGGCCATTCGCATTTGACTGGACTGCTGGTCTCGTCTTGCGGCCGCATCTAGATTCAATCGCGAGTCGTGCGGGACCGAGGAGTTTGGATCTACGGAACTACGGATGTTCTACTGCGAACTCGATAATTATAGTATAGCTGCCTGCGCACGGGCGTGTGGCATTTCTCTTTTTGGGAGCGTCATGAGCTATGAAAGCTACTTGATGGTTTACTCAACATCGCCCCGCGATGGTTGGCTCGAGGCTAACCATCTGACATGATTAATGATAAAAGGTTTGGGATTCGGCAACATCAGGTGTTTTTCAATGGGATGCATTTTGGTTTAGGTCACGGTAGCATCTTTGAAAGCGATTGAATGGATTTAATATAGATTACGCTGGGGTTAAAACCTGAGGATAGAACAAATTCGAAATGAATATCACAATGCATGGATACTTGCACGTCCTTCTCAGCGCTCTGTGAAAAGATGGAATCAACGCAGTTAGCTTGCGGCCAATTCGTTTCTGATGTGAGTCTGCTTACTTGAGTTTCTGCCCGTCCTTTATACATCAGTTCTGAAAATAGTTAATAGCTAGATGATTGGGATACATTCGATAAGTTTGCATTCACTGGTACCTAGTAGCATGAACAAATCGCTGAGCGACCGAATATAGATTCCATGTCTGGTAGTCTATGACATAGAGTACCTTAGTAGCTCACCTCAAATCATCGTCTCAGCCCTAGCCGATCACTGACTAAGACCGAACAAACCCGATAATAATCATAGGTACAATATTATAGACGCATCACGTTCAGTTCTCGGAGTTTCAAGGCGCGTCAACTTCGCGCGCCGGATAAATTTCGGCCAATGCAACGAGCTTGCTGCCCCTCCAAGCTTGGGAGCTGGTATCCATCCCACTTCCGTCACCGGCACTTACTTCCACCAAACAAACCAATATCAGAGTGTTGGAAGCTGTATTCTCGTTGCCTGCTGCTCTTCTGCTCCTAGCCCCCGTGACGTCTCTTCTGCCCAGGCCTCCAAGAGGCTGGCGCATAAGTTCGCGCCTTCCTAAAGCTATGCGCCCACAGATAATGCCCATATTCTTCTACAATGGACGGTGATTGGGATGAGGTATGTTTCCCACACTCTTATATCGTATTCATGATGGAAGGACATAAAGCGTTTCGGGTACTTCCGCATTATATCCATGTATATCATGATCATGATCGTCTAGAATTGCTTCATTATGCACATGCTAATTCTATGGTTGCTGTTTAGGTCGCTCGGATTCCGTTTCCGCCTCCGGGCGTGCATGCGATGTCCACTCCCGTTACGACCATGACCTTTGATAATTCGCAGGAGCTTCTTTGGACAGGCAATGATTATGTATGTCACATATCAAGAGCTAGAGCCAAGTCCTATACCATGGTTGGTGCTAATCAGGACACCAGGGAAGAGTCACTTCGTTCTACGGGACCGAGCTTCAACGATATACCTCCTTCAAGGCGCATGCATCCTCCGACGGTCCGGTTCGCCAAATACTTGTGAATGAGAAGGGTATTGTCGCCTTGGGTGCCAAAGATGTTCACATGGCCATACGGAGAGGACCACCTATATGGCATATCAGGTAGAACCCAAGTACGCTAAGAGCTAGGGACGGCTGTGTTCTAACTATCAGCAGGCATGATGATATGAAAGATTTACGATGCATGAGTTTTACTTCAAAGGGAACGGCGGAGATCATTGCCGCTGGTATGCAAGATACGATGCTTGTCATTGACCTTATTAAGGGTGATGTTGTCAAACAAGTCAGCAGCAATAACTTTATCCACCAATTGATCGTTATACTGACCAACTGTAGGTACCTACTGAACACCAGTATACGATAATGAGGCGCGGGCGTTACATATGTGCCGCAACCAAGAACGGCTCCGTCAATCTCCTAGACCCCGTCAGCTTCGCCGTTGTCAAAACATGGAATGCCCACTCAGCCTTGATCAATGACATGGATGCCCAGCATGACTTTATTGTCACCTGCGGATACTCCTTGAGGCAAGGTCAGAACTACATGCTCGACCCTTTCCTAAATGTCTTTGATATCAAAAAGATGTCATCAATGCCTCCTATTCCCTTCCCTGCCGGCGCTGCCTATGTACGAATGCACCCGCGAATGCTTACGACGAGTATGGTGGTCTCCCAAAGCGGGCAAATACATGTCGTGGATCTGATGAACCCTAACACGAGCAACGTCCGACAAGCCAATGTGCTTTCATATCTAAGCATGTTCGAGATAGCACCCTCCGGCGAGGCCATTGCCTTGACAGATGCGGAGTGTGTGATTCATTTGTGGGGGTCTCCTTCGAAGCTTCATTTCGTGGATCTGCCAACCCCAATCGAATTTGCAACTCCCGAAGAGCCACTGCCAAATATTGAGTGGTCGCCAGAAACGTGAGTCATGTCTTTGGGTAATATAGGCGACTTACTGATAGGAACAGACCTCTGAACTCGATTGGTCTGCCACACTATCGAGACGTTCTTGCATCTGCATGGCCAGACATACCTTGCGATGTCGGTGCGCCACCTGTCAAGTTCGATTCCCAGTTTCTCTCAGGGCTTAAGGCTACCGAGTTCGGACTGTACGGCCGTAACACTCGGGGACTGAGAAGAAACCAGGCTGAGAACACCCGCAATGTTAATAAATCAGGAAGTTCTGGGCTCAAGGCTCCAAAGTTCCTCAGTGAAAAGGCCCGCGAGCTTGCCACGTCCATCGCTGCTCACTCTGATGACAAAGCCGACGAGCTGATTAGTCCTCTTGCCGACATGGAAATAGAGAGCAAGAAGTCTGAAGTTCCAGTCATGTATCGCAACGTTGAGATCAAATACAGCAAATTCGGAGTGGATGACTTTGACTTTGGGTTAGTTTTGATTCCATCCATGCTTGCGCAAGAGTAAACTGACTGTACGCAGATTCTACAACACAACCCGTTATTCTGGGCTCGAAACTCATATCTCGAACTCATATGCCAACTCACTTCTTCAAATAATGCACTTCACTCCTGTCATTAGGAATCTCGCTCTTCAACACGCTGCAACTGCCTGCGTTAGCGAGATATGTCTCCTGTGTGAGCTTGGCTTTTTGTTCGACATGCTCCAGAAAGCTGAGGGGTCAATCTGCCAAGCAACAAATCTGCTTAAAACTCTAAGCAGTCATCCCCAAGGTATGTTGAAAAATGAACGATGTGAATTAAACTAACTCGTGCAGCTGGTCCGCTTGGCCTACTAGAAGAAGACCCTCATGGCTCATCTCTGAATGTCATGCTGCAAGGTCTGACCCGATTCCTCTTGGACAGAATTGTCTATGACTACAAATCTATTAACCCAGCATCGTCTGCCATGGATCAGGTTTGTTCACTCATTGAAGGCAAGGTATTCTACGTACTAAACTACCCAGGTGCTGGCAACTTCCGCAACAAGCTCGATTAGATGCATGAATTGCCGGAGTGAATACACACGACCCGGATCGACTTACGTAAACGACTTGCTTTATCCATCTGCTGTAAGTACGATAGTGATCCTGTATAAACAGAAACTTATCATCGTCAGAAGGTCGGAGGCCGAAATACCAAGTTGCCGCGTACCACCTTTTCACAAGTGCTGAAGAATAGTGTGGAGAGAGAAACTACCTCTAAGGGATGGTGCGGGCGATGCCAACGATACCAGACCATCGCTACGAGGAAGAGCATTCACAGCATACCAGCTGTACTCATGCTAAACACCGCCATCACAAACCAAGATCAACGGATGCTCTGGTCAACGCCAGGCTGGCTTCCCGAGGAGATCGGAATCATTGTGGACCAAGGGCAGTTTTTCTGCTATGAAGGGGAAGACTTGAAGCTCCATCTGCAACGAGGCATCCACAACATAAAAGTATATTCATTGACTGGTATGGCCATCAACATCGAGAGTGGGCAGACTCAGAAATCGCATCTTGTGTCAATGATCAATGGTTAGTCTCCTGCCTACCGTCGATTTTCATCGTTAACCAGAAGAGTAGTGGCACACGCAGAGCCTGAAGCACCCGGTGAAAGCCGATGGCATCTGTTCAATGACTTCCTGGTGAGATCGGTTAGCACAGAAGAGGCGCTTACTTTCAACTCATCTTGGAAGGTCCCTTCTGTTGTTGCATACCAGGTGAAGGATCAGAATAACAATATTGACACGGAATGGAAGAAGAATATCGACACTTCGATACTCTACCAGGACTTCAGGTATATTTCTAACCAGTCATCGAATTTCATTTTGCTAACATTGTTCAGTCCGAATTCTGATCCTACAACCAAGACATATCAAGTACTCAACCCTGAAACTGAAGTCCCTGGTCCTGAGACTATCGTTGCACTCGATACCGAATTCGTCGCTGTGCGGCAGCCAGAGATCGAAATGAATTCCGACGGTGAACGAGAAACAATCCGGCCCATAGTATATGCGCTTGCTCGAGCGTCGGTTGTCCGCGGCCAGGGTGAAGACGAAGGCGTACCATTTATCGACGATTACATCAATATCAGAGAGCCGATTGTCGACTATTTAACATCGTATTCGGGCATCACCGAGCAAGACCTGGATCCTCGAGTTTCAACGCATAGTCTCCTGCCCCTGAAAATGGCTTACAAGAAGATGTGGATTCTCCTCAACCTCGGATGCAAATTCTTAGGCCATGGATTAAAGCAAGATTTTCGAGTCATCAACATTCACATCCCCAAGTCACAGGTCATTGACACGATTGACCTCTTTTTCCTCAAGTCACGACTACGGAGACTGTCGCTGGCGTTTCTGGCATGGTATCTTCTCAAGGAAGACATCCAGATGGAAACGCATGACTCGATCGAAGATTCCCGGACAGCACTCAAGTTGTATAAGAAGTATCTCGAGTTCCAGGATGCCGGAATTCTAGAGACGATGCTGCAGGACATCTACCGTGCGGGTCGAGACGTCAACTTCAAACCACCTCGCAAGGATGACCAACACGTGCCAAGGACTGATAC
Source organism: Fusarium sp. NRRL 66739 (assembly GCA_021655895.1). Lineage (NCBI taxonomy): Eukaryota > Fungi > Ascomycota > Sordariomycetes > Hypocreales > Nectriaceae > Fusarium > Fusarium sp. NRRL 66739. The sequence continues at coordinate 44,805 of JAJJWO010000029.1, forward strand.
GCCTCCACCTTTGCCTGCCGATGGCTCTACGGGGCCGGTAACGCCAGTCAGGAACACCAACATCCTGGCGCAGACACCAGGATCGGCGTTTGGAGGTGGATCTAGCTGGACACCTGGAAAGGGTTCGCCATTACCATAGGAGAAGGAAAATGGAAAGGATGCCAAAGATCCAGCTAATGGGGATGATTTGCTACTCGAGTACTGAAACATGGTGCGTTGGGGCGAGCATCGGAAAGTCAGCATTATGGGAGTTCCACAAGTTGGCTCACGAGAGCATTCTAGGGATTACGCCCAATCCTACATAGCGTAAACCAGCGTAAACCAGCGTAAACCAGCTATTATCTGACAATGGAAAGAACTAGCGTGTTGAAATAGAACTGATCATTAGGTACCATGGCCTTTTGTGTTTCTCGCTGCTGTTGTTATGCCTCCATTTTTACAAATACACAAGCATTTGGCTTCCTGAGGCAGATACTTAACCTTTGGTTCCTTCGCTACCTGACCTAGGTAGGTAGGTACCTTGATTTTGTGTTGGCTTTTCGAAGGAAGGAGCAAGCCCGTACCTGGCCATCTGACTTGTCCTGGAAGGAGCCCGGCCGTGACGTTCAAGCCAAGGGATGCTTGTGCCTCCAACTGACTCGAAACATCTTCGAACACACCTCGATTCAGTCTTTTCAATGTATCGTCTCTCATCCTATCTTGTATTCTGACTGTTTTACTTCTAACAGATAACCTAAGTTCTAACACTTTATATTCCCAAGCATTCGCCGACGCGGTTTCTTTTTCTGGACAACATGGAGGGCCACAATGACGATGCCGCACGATGTCTTCCCAAACTCCCCAAGCTCTTTACTACTCCCGACCCTGAACCAGAAGTCATTCTCTTCTCTGCGATGGACCAAGCCGAAGACTCGACCAAGGATCGCGTTTCTCACGGGCTTGCAATTTGCGATGCTGGCAAAGATGATAAAAATGGACAGGACGACTTTGAAATCGAGACTGCTCCAAGTAACGTCCTTTACTCGTCCATTGTCAGTCCGGGAGATGGGAAAGCCTTGTTCTAGAAGAACAATGATTCCGAAGGACTTTCCAACCTCCCGAAAGTGAGAGTGTTAGCGGTAGAGAAGACGCAAAGCTCAGAAGAGCATACGACTTTGCCTCAAGCCCCTAGTGTTTCTATACAATCGGATGAGAGCGACTCGGGTAAGGCTATCGAGGAACCGCTATATTCTGAGAGGACAAACATGGTGATTCTGATGCTGATTCTATAGATGAGCAACTGCATTCACTGGGACAAGCAACGCCGGATGAGCAATCTATGAAGTTCGCTGCCACCTCCGAGACCTTAGACCATTCACCACAGCCGCTCACGAGAAGCCGTCTACGCTCAATACCCGAAGCCAAGCTCTACAACCTAGGAGCTGTATACAACCGACTACACGATGTACAGGACGATTCCAAGGCTGCTACCATCGGAAGTAACTCGTCTCGGCCGGCAGACCTGGACGTTGAGTCCGTCAGCACGTTTGAAGCTCCCGACGCGCCTACCGTAACCGAATGTCCAGCTTACTACATATTCGATCCCCGTCCTGGCGGCTCAGCGTACTATATGTATCAAGATGATGATACAGGGGATGGCTACAAAACTGAAAAGGTTTCTTTTAAACTCATTTCACCGGAACCAGGGGTGGAAGCCTACCAAATTGATGTTGCGGGGAAAGACAGGAGTACATTGAGGAGTAACAGCGACGAGGCCCTTTGGCGGTTCGACTCCTCCCACGTACCTGCCGTAGTTCTTGATGCTGCAAGTTCCGTTTCCCACAAGGCGGGGATGAGTACATATGAACCACTGTATGCTGGCGAAGAAGCTACTCAGAACATCGCCAGAAAAGTAAGCGACCGACTTCAAAAGATCCGGCACTTGAGAGAGCATCTACATATCATAGATGGCAAAGGTCAGCACGTCCAAGAGGCTAGTGGACTATACCTTATTGGTGACAAGGATATACGCGATATCGTTAGAATCGTGCTGGATGAAACGCAAAGGAACGAGCATTTGGATGAACCTGAAACTACCACTACCACGGAGCCTTCTGAAATTCGTGCCTTGCCAAGGCTAGACGAGAATTCAAGGGCTATATTGGTCCCTTCGCCTACAGCCATCGATCCAGCTACAACCATCAGCTTACCCAGGACATCCTATGCAAACATCAACGCATCTGACATGCAGGTTCATACCACGACTCGAGGTGCGGGATCTGACTCAAAAACAACCGTCATAACTCGCAAGAGTGTTGCTGAGATTACTTGGGGTCGGTATCCTGCACATGATGACCCAAACTCAAGAACACGCTGTCGGACTGTCTCTGACTGCTGCTCTCCAATTCACGGGGGCTTAGGTTCGTGTCTCGATGATCGTCGACAAAGTCATCCAACGGTGGTTAAAGGCCAGTTTATTCTACGGCACTATGCTTCACCCAAGAGTACAGCTGAGATTCTTGCGGATATCATGTGCAACAAGAGCTTCGAGCAGCAGCAGAGGATTAGCGACGGGACAGTCATTACTTCCTTTCCTAAATTCGTCTCCCGTAACTGCGCCACTAACTGGCCCGGCTCGCGTACTGGTGCCCATGATCTGAAGAAACATGTATCGTCCACGCTGTATCGACATGGTGTCGATGCCCATTCTGGCAAGGGCAAAACAGTCTCATCAGATTCTCCTGAAGAAGAGCCTCTACAACCTGCGATATGCAGCACTTCCCTCTTCGACACGAATCCATTCTATTCGATTTCTAACGCAGAAACAACCGATTCTCAGCGTTTGTCGACTACTCTTGCTGCCGAGAGAAGGTTGAGTGCTTCGCTCTATGCAGACACTCGACGTCGCAGCACACAGGTAGCTGGCTTCGAAGAAGAAGAAGAAGAAGCTCTAGACACACACTATGATACACACCAAAGTCTGTTGGACAGAATCAAGCAAGGAGGTCACAAGTTCTTCCATAGACATCACTTTCGAAAGTCAACTGGGGTTCCAATCACAACTGCCGAGGAGGATGTTTCACAAGGAAGCAGTGCTATGCGTTCGAGGGACAGCATTGTAAGACAAGTCACCCCAGAGCCGCCAAAAAGGGATGATTCGGGTATATATGAGGCTATGACGGGAAGCAGGCTCAATGTTCCGGGGCAGAAAGAGCACACATGTTCAGAAGATAACCAGCCGCATGTGTGTGTGAATGATCTGCCGCTTAGTCGAGAAACTTCGCCGTTTCGGGAGATGAGCTGAAGGAGAGGGAAGTAGAGAACAGCATCGGTGTGACATGCCTATATACTTCCTCTGAAAAAATTGCAACACCTGTCGCCCTTCAGTAACTTGATGCTTGACGCTGTGTGGCTATGTTTAAATATATGAGGTTACTGCAGATATATACGCATCAGTTGTGCTGGGGCGTGTATATTTGGAGTGCGATAAAGACATAGACAGTTGCAGCGTCCATGACTTCATTTATTATATGTAGAATTAAGAAGAAGGCATATAAGTATCAAGGATATGTAGCTGTAGGTTGAAGTTCCTCTTGGTCAATGGTTACTTTATATATGATGAGGCCAAACTTAAGGCCCAACACAACTTATCAAGCACAAAACACATGTTCATATCCATTACTGTATATTATAAATGATTTACAATATCTACACGGCCTTGCTAGCTCTGGCCTTGTTCTCTCTATGCCTCTTCTCCTTGGCGGCCGTCTTGCGACGCTTCATCCACGACCTGTTGAGGTCCCTTCTGTTCTCCCAGAACCAGGCCTGAAACTCGGTCGAGCTCTGAGGGCCAGGGGCGTCCTTTTCCTCGTCGTCCTCGTCGTAGCCTTGCTCGGCATCTTCGTCCTCTTCCTCGTCCTCAGGCCAGAAGTTGCGCATGCGCGAGGGATGCGCCGTGTCAGGCGTGGGCGCAGCGCTTCTAACGTTGCGCCATTCGAGGTCTTGACGGCTGAAGGGTGTCATGGGACCGGGCGTTGCGACGGTGCGGCTGGCCGTGTCTTGCTGCTCGTCTGGATCTTCTTCAATGTCGTCTTTGTCGCCGCCAAAGAAGCTAAAAGGCTCGGCTTCCTTGTTGGCGGCGGGAGTTTCGGTGGCGGCGACAAAGACGACATT